>CM048749.1:105092787-105350287 GCA_026315105.1 Locusta migratoria | reverse complement strand
TTGTTTAGTTATTTATTATCAAAATGTAAAGTCTTATAATGCTGGGATACTAACTGCTTTATCAAATCGTATTGGTGATGTTGCTATTTTGATTTCTATTTCTTGAATATTAAATTTTGGTAGTTGAAATTATATTTATTATTATTATTTTATTTCTGATCCTTTTGAAATAAAAATTATTACTTTATTAATTATTCTTGTTGCTATAACTAAGAGAGCTCAAATTCCTTTTTCTTCTTGACTTCCTGCTGCCATGGCAGCACCTACTCCTGTTTCTGCTTTAGTTCATTCTTCCACTCTTGTTACTGCTGGTGTCTATATATTGATTCGTTTTAATCCAATATTAATGGTTTATGATTTTGGTTGATATATCCTTTTTATTGGTTGTTTAACTATGTTTATGTCTGTTCTTGGAGCTAATTTTGAATTTGATTTAAAGAACATTATTGCTATTTCTACTTTAAGACTTAATGATTAGAATTTTATCAATGGGTTATTCTGATCTTGCTTTATTTTCATTTGTTAACTCATGCGTTATTTAAGGCTTTATTATTTATGTGTGCAGGTTCTATAATTCATAATTTGTGTGATTCTCAGGATATTCGCTTTATGGGTTCTATTATCCATTTTATGTCTTTAACTTCTATATGTTTTAATGTTTCTAGATTATGTTTATGTGGTATACCTTTTTTAGCTGGTTTTTATTCTAAGGATTTAATTCTCGAAATTGTTTGTTTAAGTTGAGTTAATTTTTTTATTTTTTTTCTATATTTTTTCTACTGGTTTAACAGCTTCTTATTCTTTTCGTTTATTTTATTATTCAATATCTGGTGATAATAATTATTCTTCTTCTTATTCTCTTAATGATAGTAGTTATTTTATTTCTTTTGGTATAATTGGATTACTTATTGTTGCTGTCTTTGGTGGAAGACTTTTATCTTGATTAATTTTTCCTGTTCCTTATTTAGTTATTTTACCTTGATATTTAAAGTTTTTAACTTTATTAACTATTATTTTAGGGTCTTATTTTGGCTATATTATTTCTGATTTTGCTTATTCTTATGAATTATATTCATTAAATTTTTTACCTTTCGTTATGTTTACTGGTTCAATGTGATTAATACCTTTTCTTTCAACTAATTATGTTAGATATTTACCTTTAAGATTTGGTTATTATTCTTTAAAGTCTTTTGATTCTGGCTGAGGTGAATTGCTTGGTGGTCAACGTTTTTATTCCTTTTTTCTTTATTTAATTAATTATATCCAGTCTTTATGTGATTCTAATTTTAAGGTTTATTTATTAACTTTCGTTTTTTGAATATTTATTTTGTTTGTATTATTTTTTTTACCTAAATAGCTTATTGTGTAGAGTATAACATTGAAGATGTTAGGGAAATATTTTTATTTTTAGGTATTTATAAATATTAAGTTATTATTTTTACAGTGAAAATGTAATGTTTTATTTTAAACTATATAAATAGAAATGTTAACGGAGTTTAACCGCTATAATAAATAGTTAGCAGATTTTATATTGGCTTTACATTTCCTTAATTGGAACTATTGTTCATTTATATTATTAACAGTAATACGCCTCTCTTTTGCTTCAATTAATAAATAAGGGCATTTTTATGGCAAATTTCAGGTCGAAACTGATTGCAATACTTCGCTTCTTATTTAAAATTAAGGTTAATTGATATTTCAATACTTTTTGGATGCAAACCAACTGTTATAGTTAACTATAACCCTAATTAGCTCATTTAAGTGCTCCTTGATTTCATTCATAATAAAGTCCTACTAATAGAATGATAATAAATAATATTGTTGATAATGTTCATACTGTAATGTTTGATGTTTTTATAATAATCATAATTGGTAAAATTAAATCAATTTGTACATCAAAAATTAGGAAGATTACTGCAATTAGGAAGAATTGAATCGAGAAAGGTATTCGTGCTGATCTTTTAGGATCAAATCCACATTCAAATGGTGAACTTTTTTCTCGATCATTAATTGATTTTTGATAGGGTTGTTGCTAATAATATAACAATTATTGGTAATAAAAATCTAATAATAATTCTTGTTATTAATATTATAATTATTTTTTTGATATCTTCAATCTTTTTGATTGGAAGTCAAATGTACTAATTATACTAGAAAAATTAAGTATCTTCCTCATCAGTAAATTGATAAATATAAGAATAATCATACTGCATCAACAAAGTGTCAGTATCATGCTGCTGCTTCAAATTCAAAGTGGTGATTTGATAAGAATTGATTTATTATATGTCGAATTAGGCATGTTAATAAGAATGTTGTACCAATAATTACATGTAGACCATGGAATTCTGTTGCTACAAAGAATGTAGATCCATATACTGCGTCTGCAATGGTAAAAGGTGCTTCTCAATATTCATATATTTGTAGTAAAGTAAAATAAAATCCTAATATTACTGTAAAGAATAATCCTTGTAATGCTTGTGAATGGTTGCATTCTATAATTCTGTGATGTGCTCATGTAATTGTAACTTCTGAGGCTAGTAAAATTGCAGTATTAAGGAGTGGAATTTGTATTGGATTAAATGGTTGAATTCCTATTGGAGGTCACTTTATTCCTAATTCAAATGTTGGTGCTAATGTACTATTAAAAATGCTCAGAAGAATGAGGCGAAAAATAATACTTCTGATGCAATAAATAAAATTATTCCTCATCGTAGTCCTTTTGATACTAATTTAGTGTGTAGTCCTTGAAATGTACCTTCTCGAACTACATCTCGTCACCATTGAATTATTGTTAATACAATGACAGTTATTCCAATAATTAATAAATTTATATTGAATGTATGGAATCATTTAGTTATTCCTGAGGTATAAATTATTGGTCCGATTGCTCCAGTTAAAGGTCATGGTGTATAATCTACTATATGAAATGGGTGATTGTCTTTATTTGTTAACATAAGTTTAGTAAACTTCTCTTGAATATAATGTTCTTAAAATTGAAAATACGTATGCTTGAATTATTGCTACAGCTGATTCAAGAATTAAAAGTAATATTTGTCCAAAATTAAAAATAATATAATTCTTGTTGTTAGTGATGGTCCCGTATTTCCTAATAATGTTAATAAAGATGTCCTGCAATTATATTTGCAGCTAATCACACAGCTAGGGTTCCTGGACGAATAACATTTCTAATTGTTTCAATTAGTACCATGAATGATATAAGGGCATTTGGTGTTCCTTGTGGAACTAGATGGGTAAATATATGGTTAGTATTATTAATTCATCCAAATAGTATAAATCTTATTCATATTGGTAATCCAATTGAGAATGTTAATGTTATATGACTAGTTCTTGTAAAAATATATGGGAATAGTCCTATAAAATTATTAAATAACATTATAATAAATATTGAAATTAGAATAAGTGTTGATCCTTGAAATGCATTTTTTCCTAATAATTTTTTGAATTCAATATGTAGATTTAGATTTATTTTATTTCACAAAATATTAATTCGTGAAGGTATTAATCAAAATATTGATGGAATTAATAGTAGTCCAAGAAATGTTCTAGTTCAATTTAATGATAAATTAAATAAATTAGTTGAAGGGTCGAATGTTGAAAATAGATTTGTTATCATATTCATTAATGTTTTTTTAAATTTTATTGTTACTTCTTATAAATTTTTTTGGTTTATAAGAGAAGAAGTTGAATTGATTAAATAGTATTATTGTTATTTAGAATATAATGAATAGCGAAAATCATATTATTGGTGATATTTGAGGGATTAAGTTTATAATTTACCTCATCAGAAGTAAACGTTAATTTACTATTTTTTGGTTTAAGAGACCACTACTTACTTTCAGTCATCTGATGGCTCAAGGTGTACTATTTTAGTTATTTTAGATTGACATTCTAATGTTATATTTTAACTAACTCCTTATATTATGTTAGATAATCATTTAATGAAAAGTTTAATTGAGGTTCTTTCAATTACAATTGGTATGAATCTATGATAAGCTCCACAGATTTCTGAGCATTGACCAAAAATAGATCTGGACGGTTAATTATGAATATACCTTGGTTTAGTCGTCCAGGTGTTGCATCAATTTTAATACCTAAAGATGGTACTGCTCATGAGTGGAGGACATTAGATGCTCTAGTTAATACTCGTACTTCTGTATTTATTGGTAATGTTGTTCGATTATCAACTTCTAAAAGTCGGAATTCATCTCTATTTAATTCATTTTCAGGAGATATATATGTATCAAATTCTACATTAATGAAACCTTAATATTCATAACTTCAATATCATTGTCGTCCAATTGTTTTAATTGTAATTATAGCATCTGTTGAATCATCAAGTAAATATAATAATCGTAATCATGGTAACGCAATAAAAATTAATGTAATTGCTGGTAGTGCTGTTCAGATAGTTTCAATTAAATGACCATGAAGTATATTTCGGTTTGTATATTTTGTTAATAATATATATCTAAGTGAGTATCCAACAATTATTGTGGTTAATAATAAAACAATTATTGTATGATCATGAAAGAATGATAATTGTTCTATTAATGGTGAGACTCCATCTTGTAATGATAAGTTTGATAATGTTGCCATACTTTCTAATAAAAGGTCAAACCTTTATTTTTAGAGCTTAAATCTAATGCATAATCTGCCATATTAGAATCTATAAATTAATGGTAGTTCTTAGTATCTGTGTTCTGCGGGTGGATTATATTGTAATCATTCTGTTGATATTCTTATATTCGTTCTAAATAATACATTTCGTTGTTTAATTATTCTTTCTCATATAATTAAAATGAATATAATAATTCCTGTAATTGAGATTGTTGATCCAATTCTGGAGATAACATTTCATGATGTATAAGCGTCAGGATAATCAGAATATCGTCGTGGTATTCCTGCTAGTCCTAGAAAGTGTTGAGGAGAGAATTTTAAGTTTACTCCAATAAATATAATAGTAAATTGAATTTTTAGTCATTTACTATTTATAGTTAATCCTGTAAACAAAGGATATCATTGAATAATTCCTGCTATAATTGCAAATACTGCTCCTATAGATAATACATAGTGGAAATGTGCTACTACATAATATGTGTCGTGTAAAACAATATCTAAAGATGAATTTGCAAGTACAAGACCAGTTAATCCTCCTATTGTAAATAGGAAAATAAATCCTAATGCTCATAATAAGGGTAGAGTGAATTTGAATTTAGTTCCATATAATGTTGCTATTCATCTGAATACCTTGATTCCTGTTGGTACAGCAATAATTATTGTTGCTGAGGTGAAATAAGCTTGTGTATCTACGTCTATTCCTACTGTAAATATATGATGAGCTAATACAATAAATCCTATTAATCCAATTGATAATATTGCATAAATTATACCAATTGTTCCAAATGATTCGATTTTTCCTCTTTCTTGACAAACAATGTGTGAAATAATACCAAATCGTGGTAGAATTAAAATATAAACTTCTGGGTGAACAAAGAATCAAAATAAGTGTTGATATAGAATTGGATCACCCCCTCCTGCTTGGTTGAAGAATGATGTATTAAGGTTTCGATCAGTTAATAATATAGTAATTGCTCCAGCTAATACTGGTAATGATAATAAAAGTAATAAAGCTGTAATTGCTACTGATCAAACAAATAATGGTGTTTGATCAATGGTTATATTATTTGATCGTATATTGATTGCTGTTGTAATGAAATTAATAGCTCCTGAAATTGAGGAAACACCTGCTAGATGTAATGAGAAAATTGCTAAATCTACAGAAGCTCCTCTATGAGCAATGACTCTGGCTAGTGGAGGGTATACTGTTCATCCTGTACCAGCTCCATTATCTACTACAGAAGACATTAGTAGGAGTGTTAATGATGGTTGTAATAATCAAAATCTTATATTGTTTATTCGTGGGAAAGCTATATCTGGGGCTCCAATTATTAATAGTACTAATCAATTTCCGAATCCTCCAATTATAATTTGTATAACCATGAAGAAAATTATAACAAATGCGTGGGCTATCATAATTACATTATATACTTGATCATCATTAATTATTGTTCCTTTTTGACCTAGTTCGGCTCGAATAATTATTCTTACTGATGTTCCTAATATTCCAGCTCATGCCCGGAATATAAAATACAATGTACCAATGTCCTTATAGTTTGTTGAGAATAATCATTTTTGCGGTAATGAAAATGATAAGATGGCTGAATTATTAGGTGTTAGATTGTAAATCTAATTATGGGAACATTTTCTCTCTTATCATAGTGTTGTTGGTCTTATATTCAATTATGAATCTAGACTTCAATTCTAGGGGTGTAAAATATTATTTTACTAAGACCTAAAAGAATAACTTTTAATTATAACTTTGAAGGTTATTAGTTTTATTAACTTAAGATCTTAGTAAAATAATATAAAGTTTGATGTACAGATTAATCATATTGTCGAGATTATTGATAGGATAGGTAGTGCTATTACTAATTTATTTATTTTAATTCTTGTTAATCATGAGTTTTCAGTGTGCAGTATAATAATTGCTGAAAATGTAATTCGTATATAATAGTATAATGTGATGGTTGTAAATGTAATTATTAATAATACTAAAGATGTTATTTTATTGTCAATTAATGTTTGTATTACAATTCATTTTGGTAGGAATCCTAGTATTGGAAATAATCCACCTAGAGATAGAAATGATGTTATTATCATTAATTTAATTTCTGTTTTGAAATATCTTGCTGAATAGATTTGATTTAAGAAGAATAAATTTATTGTTTTGAATATAAGGATGATAATTACATTTAATGTTGAATAAATTACAAAATAGAATTCTCAGATATTTTCTCTGATGGTTATAGATCTAATTATTCATCCTAGGTGTCTAATCGATGAATATGCTAGAATTTGTCGTAGTGATGTTTTATTTAAACCTCCTATTGCTCCAACAATAATTTCCATTATGATTACTACAAATAGGAATCTTCTTATTTTAATGCAGTATGATAGTTTTATTATTGGAGCAATTTTTTGTCATGTTATTAGTATAAGACAGTTAATTCATCTTGTTGATGATATTACTTCTGGAAGTCAAAAGTGGAATGGGGCTGCTCCTATTTTTATTATTATTCTTGACATAATTATTATTAAACGAATGTTTTTATTATCTCATCATATTATGTATTTTATTTGAATTATTAAAATTGAAATTAATAATATTGTTGATGCTATTGATTGAATAATAAAGTATTTAATTGCTGGTTCATTAATTCCTGAATTTTTATTACCTGCTAATATGGGAATAATAGATAGTAAGTTGATCTCTAGTCCTATTCAGATTCCTAATCAGGTGTTTGAAGAAATGGACAACATCGTTCCTATCATCAACGATGATAGGAAAAGAAGTTATATAGAGTTATTGTACATTAAAAAGAGAAGGATTATTACCTTCACAAATGGAGTATGAACCCATTAGCTTAATTAGCTTATCTTTTTATATTGAGGTGTAAGATGCACGTTAGTTTTTGTTACTTCAGGTGATAGTTTAATTCTACCTTATATAATGAGAGTAATATTTTTACTTTATTTATCCTATCAAGATAACCCTTTAATCAGGCATCTCATTTATTTTATGTATAAATTAAAAGTTCCTTTTTTGTTTTATTTATTGGTTTATTCCTTTAATAATTGTAAAATTTGTTGTTTATCTGACTTTTTTTATATTTTTATTAATATATAATATAAATAATTAAATCAATATATCATATCTAATTAAATATATCCTTATAAGTTTTATTTAATTTTTATTAATTAATTATTTAAATTTACACATTTATCAAAAGTTGTAGCTACCTATGTTTTTAAGCAAAAGAAATGATTATATAATGTAATTAAATATTGTATATTATTAATATATGATATAATCAATATAATTTAATTTATTATATTATTTTAATATTAATTTATTACATATATTAATTATATAATGTTATTATTTATTTAAATTATTTTTAATATAATTTCATATTACTTAATATAACAAATTTTATTATATATTATTAATTATAATGTTAAATTACATATTATATTGTATTAAATATTTTATATTATTTAACCTTCTTTATTATTAGTGAAAAGAAAGATTAAATAATAAAGAAAGATACTATAATACGTTTATTGAAATAAAATTTCCATACTTATCTATATAATATATAATAATGAAGTTTTTGTTGTACTGTTGAGGGTAGTATTATTCTATAAATTTTTGTGTTTTTCGATGTTAATTTTTGTTTTGAGACTATGTGTGTTTATTATACATTTTTTTGGGGTATTTTTTATTGTATGTGTTTCGTTTATATTCTAAGAGTGTTTTTTGTTGTTGTGCAATATAGGGGTAGTATTATTCTATAAATTTTTGTGTTTTTCAATGTTAATTTTTGTTTTGATTCTATGTGTGTTTATTATACATACATTTTGTTTGGGTTATTTTTTATTGTATGTATTTCGTTTATATTCTAAAGTTTTATTCTTGCTTATTTATTCACTTTTTCTTTATATTATATATAAGTTTTGTTAAACTAAATGTTCTATTTATTTAAAGTAATTAAATTTAATTATCAAGTTATTTTGGAATTAGTAATTGATAAAGTATTGGCATATTTCGTGCCAGCAGCCGCAGTTATACGATTAATACAAGTGAATATTTTTGGTTCATGTAGTTATAAATTTTTGAGTTTTAATAATTAATTATTAGGTGAAATTTTATTTTATTTATTTCCTGTTAAATTTGAACCTATGAAATTTATAAAATAGACTAGGATTAGATACCCTATTATTTTAAATGTAAATTTTCTTATACCCGGGTATTATTAGTTAAGGTCTTTAAACCCAAAGAGTTTGGCGGTATTTCATTCCATTCAGAGGAACCTATCTCATGATTGATAGTACACGATTTACTTTACTTAATTTATTTGTTTGTATATCTCCGTTATCAGAAAATCTTTTTGGAAATTTTTTTTTTGTTTTTTATTAAAATTTATTTCAGGTCAAGGTGCAGCTTATAATTAAGTGTATGATGGGTTACAATAATTTTTTTATTATGGATTTAATTTTGTAATATTTTAATGAATGTGGATTTGATAGTAATTTAAATTATTTAATTTAACTGATATTGGCTCTGAAGTGTGTACACATCGCCCGTCAGTCTCGTTATTGATTAAAATTTTATATCTTTTATTATGAGATAAGTCGTAACATAGTAGATGTACTGGAAAGTGAATCTAGTAAGTTTATTCAAGACATAGCTTTTTAGTAAAGTGGTTCATTTACACTGATTTTTAATTCTGTGCAATTCAGGATGTCTTGAATAATTCATTTCATTATTTAGTTTTTTTGATGTTTACTAAATTTAATAAAAATAATTTTATTTATTTTTGTCTTAGTATATTTTATTGAAATGATTTATTTTAATTATATTTTACTAGTAATGTTATTTAATTAATAATTATTGATTTAAATTATAATAAGTAGGATTTATTTTCTTTACCTTTTGTATCAGGGTTTATCAATATTTTTATTTGTATAAATTAATCTCAATTTAGGTTGATCTATGTATAAATGATATTTATTTTTTCATAAACATTATTAATTTATTTATAGAAATGAAATGTTATTCGTTTCCTAATATATTTAGTTTCTTAAGAAAAAATTTAATTTTTTAAAATTAATGCTTTTATTTAATTTTTTAGTGTAAAGTATTAATTTATTAATTTTTTAGGGGATAAGCTCTAAAAATTAATAACCTATAATTTATTAATTGATAATACTTAATAATAAGCTTAGTACCAGCTATTTTTTGATTACGTTATAGTTGATTATTTTTTGTTTAGATTTTATAATTATTTTAGGTTGTTTATTAAGATGATGAATTTAATTTTAAAGTTTTTGTAATAATGATGGAATTAATATAATTATTTTGTTTTATTTTATTTTTTAAAAAATTTATTATAAGGACTTAGGCAATATACATTTCCGCCTGTTTATAAAAAACATGTCTTCTTGATAATATTTTGAAGTCTTACCTGCTCACTGATTAATTTAAAGGGCCACGGTATTATGACCGTGTAAAGGTAGGATAATCATTAGTTTCTTAATTGGGGACTGGAATGAATGGTTTGACGAGAAATTGACTGTCTCTTAATAATTTTTATAATTTAACTTTTAAGTTAAAAGGCTTAAATATTTCTTGAGGACGAGAAGACCCTATAGAGCTTTACATTTATAAATTAATTTTTATTATATAGTTTATTTTTTAATGTTAATTTTTATTGTTTTGTTGGGGTGACCTGAAGAATAATTAAACTCTTCATTATAAAATCATTGATTTGTGTTTATTTGATCCATAATTTGTGATTATAAGATTAAGTTACCATAGGGATAGCAGCGTAATCATTTTTTAGAGTTCTTATTGGTAAAATGGATTGCGACCTCGATGTTGGATTAAGATTAATTATGGGTGTAGTAGCTCAATAATTAGGTCTGTTCGACCTTTAAATTCTTACATGATCTGAGTTCAGACCGGTGTGAGCCAGGACGGTTTCTATCCTAAGAATAAGTATTATTATATTAGTACGAAAGGACCATATAATAAAAATATTTTTTGTTTATTGATTAAAATTAATTATTTACTATTTTGGAAGATAAGTGTGTTGAATTTAGAATTCATTTATGTAGATTTTTTCTACAAATAGTATTGATAATATATGATTTATTTATGTTTGTTTTAAATTTTTTATTATTAATTATTTGTGTTTTAATTAGAGTTTCTTTTTTTAACTTTAATGGAGCGTAAGGTATTAGGATATATTCAAATTCTAAAAGGTCCAAATAAGGTTGGGTTGTTAGGTATACCTCAACCTTTTAGCAATGCTATTAAATTAATTTGTAAGGAACAACCTATTCCATTTATATCTAATTATTTTTATATTATTTTTCTCCTGTTTTTAATTTGATAATTTCTTTTATAATTTGATTTATTTTTCCTTATTTAACTTATATAGGTTCTTTTCCTTACGGTTTCTTATTTTTTTCTGTTGTACTAGATTAAGAGTTTATACATTAATAATTGCTGGTTGATCTTCTAATTCAAATTATTCATTATTAGGTTCTTTGCGTTCTGTTGCTCAACCTATTTCTTATGAAGTAAGATTAGCTTTAATTTTATTATCATTAATTATTTTAATTGGCAGTTTTAATATGCTTGATTTTATGAATTTTCAATTGTATTGTTGATTTATTGTTTTTTCTTTCCCGTTAGCTTTATCTTTCTTTGGTTCTTGTTTAGCAGAAACTAACCGGACTCCGTTTGATTTTACTGAAGGAGAGTCCGAGTTAGTTTCTGGGTTTAATATTGAGTATGGAGCTGGTGGTTTTACTTTAATTTTCCTTGCGGAATATTCTAGAATTATTTTTATGAGAATGTTATTTTCATTGATTTTTTTGGGTGGTGATTTTTATTCTTTTAATTTTTTTTCAAACTTTCTTTAGTCTCTTTTTTTTTTGTATGGGTTCGTGGTACTTTGCCTCGTTTTCGTTATGATAAGCTTATATATTTAGCTTGAAAGAGTTATTTACCTTTATCTTTAAATATTTTTTTTTTATTGGTTTAAGGGTTATATTTTTCTCATTTATTTAATTTAATTTTTTAAGAATTTAAAAGTTAATAGAAGAATTGAACTTCTTTTCTTTTGTTTTCAAAACATTTGCTTTTCTTAAGCTAATTAACTTATGATTTAATTAATGTATCTCATATTTTTGCGATGTGTACATTAAATAGGAAATATGAGAAGTAAATAATTGTCAAAATTTGTCCTGTTATGATATATGGTTCTTCTACTGGTCGTTTTCCAATTCATGTTAGTAGACAAATTACGATCACTATAATTCAGAATATAATTTGATTTATTGGGTAGAATTGTTTTCCTTGGAACTTTGTTTTATTATAGAATGGTATAATCATTAAAATTCTAATTGATATTACTAATGTAATAATTCCTCCTAATTTATTAGGAATTGATCGTAAAATTGCGTATGCAAATAGGAAATATCATTCTGGTTGAATATGAATTGGTGTTACTAGAGGGTTAGCTGGTACGAAATTGTCAGGGTCTCCTAATATATAAGGTTCAATTAAGCATAATATAATTAGAATTATTATTAAAATGATAAATGTAATTATATCCTTATAAGTAAAGTATGGATGAAATGGAATGTTATCAATGTTTCTATTTAATCCAATTGGGTTATTAGACCCCGTTTGATGAAGGAAGAATAAATGAATTATAACCATTGCTATAACAATAAATGGTAATACAAAGTGGAATGTGTAGAATCGATTTAATGTTGCGTTATCTACTGCGAAGGTTTACCTTCCTTTTTGTCCCCTAAGGTAAGTCCTTCCACTCCTGGGATTGGAATGGCTCCTTTTCCACTTCCTTAAAACCCGTATCCTTCCCTTTCTCCTCTCCTTCCTCCCTCTTTTTCCGGAAGAAGCCACCACTGGTGGCGAAAGCTCGAATGTTTGTGTGTTTTTGTGTGTGTTTGGTGTTTCTATCGACGAGCCGGTACTTTAGGTAAGTCAAAAATCTTTATTTTATACCATTTTCCCACCTGGAAAGTCTCCTTCTATAATTGTTATCATCACCGCCCGCGCTCCTTTGCCTGGCAAGCATATATATATATATATGTCTGCCTAGGTATACATGTGTCTGTGTGAATGTGTGGGTGTGTGTGCATTTGTTTACCCTCCATTTTTTCCTCCAAGGTAAGTCTTTCCTCTCCCGGGATTGGAATGGCTGATTACCCCCTTCCTTAAAACCCTCATCATTTCCTTTTCCCTCTCCTTCCCTTCTGCCTGAAGAAGCCACTGGGTTGCGAACGCTTGCGTTTGTGTGTGTGTGTGTGTGTGTATTCATTCATTTATTTATTTGTGATGCTGTTACACCTGTGCTCCTTCGCCTGGTGAGTAATCTTCGTCTATATATATATATATATATATATATATATATATATATATATATATATATATATATATATATATATATATATATATGATGGTTAGGTGTAGGTTAACTGAGATTTTTTTGTGTATGAGAGTGATGAAGGCAGGAAATTTTGGGCTATGACCTGTGATCGATGGTACATTCTGTTATCTATAATAACTACAGATTATTCGTATTTAGAATACATAAGTATTAAGATATCCTGTATACTGGTTTTCCGACATCTTGATGATGTCATGGGTCAAAGCAGAAGGGTGGTATCCCAGTCTACAGTTATGCCAAAATGTAGGGCTGAATGAAAACTGCAAGGCTCATCAAAGTGTGATTGCAATGAGAAAGTTGTAATGGATGTAGCGTGTAGTAGCTTATAGTTTCTTATGTAAAGCTGGGCCATGCTTTATGATTGCTTATAGCCTGCATTACTTTAAATTTTAGCATGCTGCTGTGTGAAGTACTTCTTAGCACTCATACAGTTCAGGTCAAAAACATAAAAAATACATAAAAGGGATACAGTAAGTTTTCATCACAGACAAGGACACAACACTACTGTGAAAATGTAACAGGCAGAATGAGGCTCTAACTGGAAAGAAAATAGATTTGTAAGAACATCCGAGACCAACCTTGGTTTAAATAAATATTTTAACCCTTTCCAGCACAGTGATGCCATATGGCACCAACATCTTTACCTGTTAATCATGAAACAATAATTTGACCGAAGACTAAACGACAGGACTTTCCAAAATTCAGCTTTGCTAGGAAACACAGGAGCATTAGGCTACAATGAATTGGCAAAATAGGTATAATTACTTAATGTCTAAGAGTACAAACAGCAAGACTTTCAAAATACAGTAGAACCTCTCAAACTCGACACAATGTGGACTTAAATGTTGTCGGGTTTTAGGTAACTTAAATAAAAATAACTATGAGTTGAATAAAAACGCTTATTGAGAGAATTAAAATTGTACATTTATTGTATACAATTATATATTTATATCAACATTAATAACTTAACAAAATTTAGACAAAAAAATTGAGTCAAAAGGCCTAGTAGAATCTGAAAATACAGTGTTCATTACAATTATTACTGAAGTTGTTTATGCTGCTTATAAAAAGTCCAGCACAGTTAGTTATGGGATGTTTTCTGAACACTAGAAGAAAAGTGTAAAAGACAACTTACTGAAGTCATTTGAAAAACCCTGTGATTGAAGACTGCTTTTCTGTCTTCACGCGGCGTCTTGCAGCTTGATCACGGAGTCGCCTGAGGAACAGAATCTCCATTCCAGTCGCATTTTGCTGCTCTAAGAACTGCAATGTGACGCCCAGTGAGGACAATGTAGCGAGGGTAGTTTATGACCTGCTCGGGAATCCCAGGTCAACGCGCGGCCTCACGATAATGAAAGTGGCCACAGAAATCCCCGAATGTGTGCAAATAATATCCCGCCCCAGCTGGGCAGGTAAAGGGTGCATTGAACGACCTTGGAAAACCCAGTAACCTAGTCTGAGTCTCAAGCGGTCTCATGCGGCCTATGTACTAATGGAAAGCCTTACGTTATGGACGGTGTAAACAGAATTATTAATTCACCAGCCCTGTCGAGTTTTACGGAATGTCGAGTTTTCGGGAATCGAGTTTGAGAGGTTCTACTGTATTATATGAAGGTAAAGGAAGCAATATAATTTGAAATTTTCACTAACAAAGTATTGTAAATTCTCTAAATTATTATAAACAGCAAATGTTTGTATAGCTTATGGGACTTAACTACGGGGTCATCAGTCCCTAAACTTACAAACTACTTATGAACTAGCTAATACTGAGGACAGCACAAATATCCATGCCCGAGGGAGGATTTGAACCCCCAACCGTAGTGGCCATGCAGACCGTGACTGGAGCGCCTCAGTCTCCTCGGCCATCGCGGCCGGCTATTATAAACAGCTTGATATGGTGTCAGGTACAGCAAACATATGATGCCATATCAAGTCATCCCAAATTTCCCTCCAAAAACTATAAAATCTCAAATATATACATTATTCTAATCATTATGAACAGAAACATGCAAAATATACCTTTGTTCACAAATTAATAAAATTTGGGCTGGAAAGGGATAAATTATAGATATGAGAATTTGTGTCTCAGAAAATAGATTAGCGTGGCGAGCTTTATGAAACACTGTATTTGCACGGTAGAAAACATTTGAAAATCTGTAGTTTATGTTTGTTCCAATTAAAAAATTGCATCAATTAAGATTTCCTTTACTTTCTGTAATTATTGGCTCATCACTACTATTAATGTACTTCATGTTATTTTACAAATGCTTCAACAACTGTTCTGTATTTGCTGAAGCCAACCTACTTAAATGTAAACCCTCACTTCCACTCGGCCTCACGAAATTTTGCAATAAAAGATTATTGAAGACAAGCATTACAATAAGTAAAATGCATTAGTATAATGCAGAAATTATTCAAGCAACATGCAACCACCTACACAGGGAGGCATGCTCATCATCATAAAACAATAGAAGTTAGATAAAAAATAAAGATATAGATGTTCATTTCTTCTGTGGGCTATTTGGGACAGTAACAGTAGCAAATAATCTGAAATGATTCAATGAACCCTCTGCCAGGATTTATTGTGGCCAATCATCAGAGTTGCTTCTAAATTATTTCAGAATATTTTTATTTGCAACATACATCCATCAACAATATCTTACACAGTGCTGCTCGTAAACAGAGCACTTATACCATGGTTTATAATGTATTCTGTATTTGTTATAACTTGCATGTCATATGTTTTCTCTAATTGTTTTAAAATTCCTTCATTGTATGATTTTGTATTTCTGTAGTGGAACCTTTAGTTAAATATGCTACACAATATGCCAATTTAGATGGTATTACTACACACAAAATTTGAGTGCAGTATGGTAACTATTGGGGATTTGGATGAGCAGTCACATCCTTGCCATGCTGTCAGTTGACCGAGATGATTGAATGGAACCTAACACAGGATAGCCACAAAGAGCAGACTACATCTGTACCTAAACTATATCCTGATAATTTTCACAATCTGATAATCAAGACCTGGTAAATGCTACAAATCAGCCTGTTATTCGACTACTAATTACAACTGACATCATCCTCAGCAAACAAGGTAAAGAATAGTCTGATCCAGAACATGTAAATAGGACACACGAAGCACAAAATGATGCTTTACAAATACAGAGCAAAACACGTCTTGGATTGCAGGCACATTACGACAGAAAAACCATTAATAGTTAATTTTCACAAGATGCTGCAGAATGTCAACAAACATAGTAAAAATTTATAATTACTCTCACAGTCTATCCCTCCCCAATTCAATCTGTGTTTCGCCATGAGATGCAGCACAATAACCTAGTCTTTTTTGTCATGTTGCCTGATGTGTGGCTGACATTAGCCACAGAAGAACTACACACCAGATAGGCTATATGCCCACTGACAGCTGAAGTAGAACCTCAAACATGTTGCGTACACCCGTAATTTATTGTAGACTTGTTAACATGTTTCCATTACACACAGCTGAAATATCATACAGGATTGATAGGACTCATCACCACTTATGAAATCTTGGTCTACTGAAGACATTGCCTGCAATATGACGACACCAGCCCAGTAATTCTATGGTTGAACAATTCCTGCAACTGGTCCATTACTTGGACGGTGTTATGCATCACTAGTCCAAGCGCCATATGTCATAACTGACATAATGGAACCTAAAGTTTACATGTTCTTAAAATATATTTATTTATGAATGTTTAAGATTTTCTACCAAAGAAGGGTTAGTTTTCTTTCACTTAATAGTGAAATCTCACTGTAAATAGCTACTAAACAGCAATAATTGCACTCACATCGGAAATATAAAGTAACAGCACTTGGTCTTGTGATGCACAACACGGTCCACTTGAGATATATGTGATATTTCTTGTACTTACCATTCATGCTGCACTACGTTAAGTAGGGCTATTTATGGATTATTATTTACATTTGAGTACACTAGTTTTATTTACTGCTTCAGTTGTTAAGTAACTGGAAAAAGACGCATTTTTTTCAGTAATGTTTGAACTTCAAAATTTTGTCACTCTCTAACACACATTTTTGATTATTTCATCACATAAATTTAAAATAAAGTGCTGTAGTCTTCAAATTCAGTATGATTAAAATATACCCTTGCCCCCAAACACACACATACCAAACTAAATAAGAGTAGGCTATATGGTAAAATTGAATAAACATGTCCCAAAGCCTGTATCACTTCTTAACACAAAAGTAAAACCGAAACACTTCTCCATAAAATAGTGGGAAATAATGACAAACAAATATATCATTTACATATTTATTTACTGAAATTTTCATTAAATAATTTACTCCGCCTTTAACAAAACAAAAACCACACACACACATACACCAATAAACCAACATTTTATTTCCACCAACAAACACGTTTGCATGTTACTGAGCACTAACATATTCGTTGCGATCTTAGAAGTTTGAGGATTTTTTTACTTTCTGAAGGAAAAGCAAGCGCTCAGCTCGCTAATAAGAGTTGCTTATATAATAAATTTAGAAATACACCAGCAGTAACAAACACCAATGGCATTCTGATCTTCATACCATCTTCCCTGTTTCACATCGCTGTTTTTTCTTCAGAAAGTATCACTTTCTGCTTGAGTACCTGGCTGTTAGTGACTGCAGCAACAAATTACACAAAATCTATAGCAATGCTTTGGTTCCCACTGTGGACAATTTGCGTCCACTACTCCATCAACTACAAACTTTTCTGTGTGTGCAGGCATTCTTGAGTAAACTGCTTCAAACATATTATAAGCTTCTTCAACTTTGAGAAGTCAATGCGAATTTTTCTCAGCAATTCTACCTTCAGTTCTTCATGGCTGTGCAAAGAAAATGTGCAAAATTCCATATCAATCAGACTTTTATGACCACCTACAGCACTCCGAATTTGTTAGTATCTGGAAAAGGCGATCAATACTGCTGTTAGAACAATTTACAGTACAAAAGCGTATGTTTATATTTCATAACGTATGACATAACCTTAAAGCATACTTGGAGAGATAATGGAAAATACCTATTGATCATTAATAAATTGTTAAATATATTTATTTCAGCCGGTAGTTACTGTTAGATAATTACCAGTTTATAACCTTCAAATAAATCAATCAAATAACAACAAAATAAATAGTCTGCCACAAGTAGAACAAGATGGAGGTTGACGTCACTTGCATTATATAAGGTACGTTTCGGCTGTTGGTCACCAGAGGGCATTGGCAACACTCACTAATGACGTCATTCCCAGCTATATGACATCATAAATCCAGCCAATCAGCGAACGCAACCCATCCACCTTGAACGGCAACTAGAATGAAAACAGGGCAGACGATCATGCTGTTTACTTCAGTCTCTTTTTTACTCGCGAAATAGCTTGGTGTTTCTTTAGGTATTACGTAATTTTCTTTCCTGTCCGAGTGAAAAATAATTGTTTCACAGACAGTACGTATCTCGGTGACTATTCAACTACTTATTTCTTTAAAATAAATATTCAATAATAACGTTCTTTAAATCGTGTACCTACCCACAACCTATGTTGTACATAGGCCCTGCTGGCTTCTGTCTTGGAGTTTTCAGCCAACGTTTGTTTTAATTTTACAACTTACGTTTTTCTACCACCAATTTAGATTCAGATTGGCTAGCACTGTTGAAATTTTATACTTTATTGCTCTTGGAGGGTGAAACTTGGGCAATGTCAGCAGCTCATAATGGGGCGAAACGTCTGACTAACCTCAAACTTCGACAGAAAATCTTGAGACAGATGTCAATGAACAACATGTTAACAAATTGCTATAAAAGCTTAAAATGTACAATAGATAAGAACTTGGGAAACGTCTTTAAACATCTGTGTTTCTCAGTCTTTTGGAGCTTCAGTAGCTGCGACCGTTATTTATCTTATAATTGACGATACCAATAGATTGTTTGGATTGTACCTACCTTGTACCAACAATAAAACATTTTAATGCACACTGTGACATTAGCCCCTGTTCTGCAGATGAATAAGAAGCTGCTTATAAAATATTTGTTTTATCACATTACTCAGACAAACCTATGTTAGGATATCAACGTTTTCTTTATGACCCCACCAATGAATAATGTCTACTGTCAAGTCTCAAATACAGAAATATTTATCCTTCTCAGTGTACTTTGTTAAGTGATATTACCCATCCGAAAATATTATTACGGTACATTTACAACGATTTGTTACTAGGACAGTATTCCCCTAACACACACTCGGAAATCGTCACATATTCGGAAATTCCTATCCAAATAACTGTTTCGTCCTTTGTTTTCTAATCAGTTTTAAATGTAAATAAAAGTCAGAAACGTAGGACTAACTCTTAATACAATCAGAGAACTTCATTTAAAAACGTAAAGACGAAAAAGAAAGATTGGAAGGGAATACGATTCGACATACGCCTATACATAATACATATTGTAAATCCACAATGATATCCATTACACTACGATGACATGAGCTAGAAATTGCTTTGGATTACTAATACCTACACTTGAAAAGTTACGGCGTCAATTTGCTACAAACTACTATTTATTTATAAGGTAAGCGTTCTCGTGATTACTCTTAAAGGCATCATAATTGCATTTTTAATGTTTAAAGTTCACAATTTCTGAATAAGCTCAATTTAAAATGGCGCCTGTCACGCGCCTTTATTCGTAGAACCGTTTCCGAGTTGTACTTCGGCTCTCAAAGACGTACTTTGGAGGCAACATTCACTTGTTCTTTCCATGTCACAGACACCATTTTGATTTGCCGTATATCTCACAGTTTTAGTTTTATAACACGCAGTAAACCGTTTCAGGGAAACAGCGAATTACCGACTAATTACAATTCAACTAAGGATGAATTTATCATAATTAAATGTAATTAAAATCAAATTAAGAAACAAACTTGTGGGAACGAGTGTACAAAATTTAAAGGTAATAATAAGATTGAATTGCCGTGGTGTAATGGGTAGCGTGCTGGACTACCAAGCAAGAGGTTCTGTGAACGAAACTCGTCCGAATAAATTTTTTTTTTTTTTTTTTTTTTTTTAAATCTTAACGTTTGCTACACAATGTGGGAGTTATTTATCTACAACACTTTGTGGAATTTTCTTATTCACATAACAGAATTATGTTATCGAGTACTCTTCTATGCTGTCTCAGGAGTTAATAACATCGATTTGGTGATTTTTATGTGTGACTGAAGAACGGAGAATGAAATTGCTGCTGCAATTGGTACGATCATCAATGACATTTATGTTCTTCCTTCTCACAAATATTTGACTAGGGGAACGTTAAAATTGCTGGTACAGTAAGTGAAATGTGTATCAATGACATTTAGGCCTACACCATTCGCTAGTCAGAAAGATGTGACTATTTATTTGCGAATATTTTGCTGCTTAGTTTCAAACATACTGCGATTTTCGAGAGTGTGCTTACACCGACATTCCTTATCACCAGTATTTGGTGGCTTGTTTCTGAATATGTCACGATTACAGTGTGTGTGGTTAACTAAGATCCTAACAGGATAAATTTAATTTCTGTTGCAAGTGCATACAGAATATTCAGAACAACGTCGTCTGCTGGCATCTCTACAGGTGCCTTTAATGGGCAGTCTTCAGGCCTATAGACATTGTGTTCGTTGTCCTCTTTAAGATCTTAAAACGCAAACAAAGACATTTAACTGTAAAAAAATAAAGTATTTGTCGTAATTATTTAATGCACGTTAGCTTTTAGGTTGCATTGTTCAATGATACGCGAGCTACGTGTCTTGGAATTCAAACGCGAAACTTCCACTTTTCCATATAATCGCGAGTCAAATGCAGCCTTCTGGCAGTGGATTGTAGTTTCGGAATCGAAAAGTACAAACAACATTTTACTTTCAACTTGGAATATAAACACATAACAGGTACGGAAATGCAGGTAACACTTTCCAATTACACAACTAAACAAGTAATAAACAACTGGTTTAATTCGTCTGCTAGAATGGCTACTGCAGACTTGACAACCACAGATATATATTTATCGTTGCCTCCAAAGTATGTCTTTGAGAGCCGAAGAGCCGAAGTACCACTCGAAAACGATTCTACGAATAAAGGAACGTGCACCTGTCACATCGTGCCAAAGATTCTATTTATTATAGGAACTATTCTTATCGTAACAAGTACCCGTAAGGGTATTTATAAATTCAGAATTCATCATTTAACTCCTTTATTCATATATTAAAAATGTTGCTCGCTCAACAACTGAAACAATAAAACAAAAAACTAAACCTCAGAAAAAACATATCTAAAGACAAAGAATAAATGTACTGTCTTTCACTTGCTCAAAGAATAATAACTATACACTGTACAGTTTATTCAGTAATGTGTGATTCCCACATAGCTCCCCTGCGGTAAAGCGGAGCACCAGGAATGTATGGAAATTTGTATTTAATGCGCCGTCCTGCTCTTGAGGTACCAACAGGAATATTTGGCTTTTCTTCAGTAGGCGTTTGCTCTGTCGATGGTGGCGTGTAATCTTCTTGATCGACATGTGTATCTTGTTGATTCAGCTGTATATAACGTCTCTCTTCTGTTCGTGCTTCCCCTGTATCCTCTTCGAACCAAAGCATGTGTGCTGGCTTAACTCTGTCCAGGGAAACTGTTTGCGGCTTATCATTAAATAAAATATTCATGGTATGTTCACTTCTTGATAGCACCTTATGTGGCCCGGAGTATGGAGGGTGTAACGGCGGTCTTACAGCATCTGTTCGTAACCACACATGAGAACAAGACCTAAGTCCTTTGTGCACAAATGTCTTTTCTACTCCGTGACGAGTGCCTTGCACAGGGCGGAGCTTTGTTATATGTTCTCGTATCAGCCGCAGGACGTAAGGGATGTCCTCTGTTGTTGCCGCTGGTGGTGCAACGAAAATTTCTGCAGGCAGACGTAAAGTTTCCCCGTAAACTAGCTCTGCAGTAGAAGCTTCCAACTCTCGTTTGTAAGCAGTCCTAAGACCTAGTAAAACTAGTGGCAATGCTGAAATCCAGTTCTCAGTATGACACATCAAGGCAGCTTTGAGTGTCCTATGCCATCTCTCGATCATGCCATTACTAGCTGGATGGTATGCAGTCGTATGGTGATGGCGAAAACCACATAGATTGGCTAGTTCTAAAAATAATGTAGACTCAAACTGACGTTCTTGATCTATAGTCACAGCCGAAACGTGCAACCCACATAGATAAAAACTTCCGTGCCACTGTCTCTGCCGAAATGTCAGCCAACGGTTCTGCCTCTGCCCATCTTGTAAAACGATCCACTGCCGTCAGCATAAAACGGTATCCTTCCAAAGATGTTAGAGGTCCCACAATGTCAATGTGGACATGTGCGAAACGTGCGGTAGTTGGCGGAAATTCTCCCACTGGTTTGTGGACATGTCGCCCAATTTTGCTTCTTTGACATGCAATACATGCTCTTGCCCAGGTACGACAGTCCTTTGTAACGTTTGGCCACACAAAACGGTCTGTTATCAGTTTCACTGTAGTGTTAGCGCTTGGGTGAGCTATTCCATGGATGCTATCAAAGACTTCTTTTCGCAATTCTTCGGGAATAAAAGGTCTAGGCTTGCCTTGTGATACATCATACCAGATGTTGACTTTTTCTCCCGCTGGTTGGACTTGACGCAGTTGCAATCCTGTGGTGGTATTTAGCCGATAATCTCTTAATTGGTTATCTGTGGTTTGCGCTGCTGCTAATTTTTCATAATCTATTGTTTGAGAAATGGCTCCAATTCTTGACCAGAAATCAGCAACGATGTTGTCTGCCCCTTTTATGCAACGCAAGTCTGTAGTGAATTGACCGATGAACTCTAACTGTCGGAACTGTCGTGGATAACAATTATCCTTGAGCTTGTTGAATGCAAACGTAATAGGTTTGTGATCGATGTAAATCGTACATGGTCTTGTTTCTACATATGAGCGAAAATATCTCACTGCTTCATAGATTGCAAGGAGTTCCCTATCATATGCACTCCATTTCATTTGTGTTGGCGTGAGTTTGCGTGAAAAAAAAAAAAAAAAAAAAAATTAAAGGTTGCCAGCAACCTTGTACACTCTGATGAAGAGCTGCTCCTATTGATTGCTGACTGGCATCAACTACTATAGCTAACATTGCTTTCGGTAATGGGTAAGACAACAAAACTGCTTGTTTTAAGTTCTTTTTAACCAACTCAAATGCTTGCTGCATTTCTGGTGTCCACGCTAACGGTCGTCTCCCACTTGTGTTCATCCCTGCTAATGCTTCTGTCAAGGGTGCCTGTACTTCAGCTGCTCCTGGTAAGTGCTGACGATAGAAATTAATCGCTCCTAAAAATCTTCTAAGTTGTTGGTAATCTGTGGGACGAGGCATTTTATCTATGGTTGCTATCTTCTCTTCCGGGGGTTGTATTCCGTTTGCTGATACTGTGTGGCCTAAGAATGTGACCCTCTCTTGGCGAAACGTGCACTTTGCCTCATTGATTATGATGCCATATTTATTTAGCCGTTCAAAAATGCCCTTAAGGTGCTCTTCATGCAATGCTTTAGACGCAGAAAATACCAAAATATCATCTAAATATGGAAAACAACATTTCAGTCCCCTGAGTACTTCATCCACAAATCGTTGCCAGGTTTGTGCTGCATTTTTCAATCCAAAAGGCATTCTGACATACTCAAAAAGCCCAAAAGGTGTGATGACTGCCGTTTTGGGTATATCTTCTTCTGCTACTGGAATTTGATGATACGCCTTTTTACAATCGATCACACTAAATATTGTTGCACCTGCTAAAACATTAGTAAAATCCCTTAAATTGGGTATTAGATAACGATCGGGGATTGTACGGGCATTAAGTAACCGGTAATCGCCACAGGGCCTCCAAGAGCCGTCTTTTTTTCGTACGAGATGTATAGGTGACGACCAAGGGCTGTCCGATCTGCGTAATACACCTGATTGTAACAAACTTTCAAATTCCGTCTTAGCTGCTACGAAACGGTCTGCAGACAGTCTTCGTAGCCGTTGTGAAACTGGTTGGCCAGGAGTCGTCTTAATGCGATGTACCGTGTTATGCAGTAACTTCGGCATTGGCGTCCCTGCGTTATCAATCTCGTTTTTTACTGCCACAGCATGAAAACAATCAGTAGCGTGACATGTGCATCTTCCACGTATACCCGTGACCACTTCACCATCTTTCTTAATCTGTGCTGCACTGATATGCACTTCAATATTATTTTTACTTAGGAAATCCGCACCTAGTATAGCTTCTGATACTTCAGCTAGTACAAAGTTCCACCTAAAACTACGTTGAAAACCTAAATCTACTTCTAACTCACACTTTCCAAAAGTCGCTATTGGAGATTTATTAGCTGCTGCAAGAGCAATGATTTTGTAGCAGTTGAAGCTTTGTCATTTATATACGATGATGCACCTTGGAAAGAACCACTTGGTAGTGCGCTTATATCAGAACCGGAGTCAATTAGATAACATCGTCCTGTTCTCACGTCTGCAACGTACAATCTTTGTGATATAATAAGAGAAGTTGACAAGTTACTCACCATGCTGAGTCCCCCGTTGTTCTCACCTTCAAATGCACAAGGTTTCGTTCACCTCGTCGCCCTGCTGCCAAACCGTCGATGAAACCAACATACGTCCTTCTGTCCGCTATCTTGTTTGTTTCCTTGAACCTTAGCTGAACTACAGTCTTTGTAAATGTTTTTACCTGCAATAACTGTGACACTTGGCTTTGGAGATCGTTTAGCTTTTGCGTGAGTTCGTATAACTGCTTAGCGGTGTCTACTTTCCTGCTAGTCTGTATCGATGCCATTTCTTGTTGTTCTACGTTCATTTGTTGTTCTGAGTTATCTGTGACCATTGCCAACATTGACGCACTATTATTGTCCAATGTTGCATGAAATTTGTCGGCTACTTTTATTAGAGAACGAGTATCTTCTTTTTCACATGCTGCTACCGCTGCTTTAACCGTTCCGGGCAATTGCGTAATCCATATGTGCTGTAACATAACGTCCGATACGTCTGCTTCAGATACGATGCCGCGTAGATGACGCCAATATTCGGAAGGTGTCCTATCGCCCATATTTTCGCTCTTGAGTACTCGTTGTATTCGTTGACTTTGTGGCTTGGACATTCTATCGATCAGCAGTGATTTTAATTTTGTATATGGGCGTTCCAACGGTGGTGCAAGGATGACATCTCCACCTATAACAGCTGCTCTGGAATCCAACGCATTCACTGCTATTGCAAATTTCGTACGTTCTTCTGCGATTCCATTCTGTTCGAAAGCCAGCTCGAGCATAGCAAACCAAAGTTCCGGTTTGTCTGGCATAAACTGTGGTGTGCGTACTTTCAAGTGCGGTCCGTTTACCGTTGCACATCTATTGGTTATCGGACTCATTTCTGCGTTCTCTTGTTGCAGTACTTTTGCTTCTAAGTCTTCAATATGTTTTTGCAGCTCGTCGCGGATCTCTTCTAATTGTCTTCTTGCCTGTGTCTTCGTCGCGCTATGTGACGACGATGTTGTCTGATTTTGTATCTCCCTATTGTCTGTCTTTTGCGGGGTCACCACTTTATAGGAACTATTCTTATCATAACAAGTACCCGTAAGGGTATTTATAAATGCAGAATTCATCATTTAACTCCTTTATTCATATATTAAAAATGTTGCTCGCTCAACAACTGAAACAATAAAACAAAAAACTAAACCTCAGAAAAAACATATCTAAAGACAAAGAATAAATGTACTGTCTTTCACTTGCTCAAAGAATAATAACTATACACTGTACAGTTTATTCAGTAATATGTGATTCCCACACTATCCTTGCTGTGTCTAGTCCATGGTATAGTCTCTAGTCCGAAACGGAAGTGGTATTTTTCCGCCGCTAACGTATTCTCCGACACCCTACTGTCCCTAGACGCCTTTGAAAACAGCTGATGTTTTAAATATCATCGTTGAAAGTGTACTATCTTTAAGTTTGCAGAACCGTCTGCTTCTGCTAAGGGCAGGTGGAGCTGCTAGGGGTGGTGTTAATATTTCAGTCCAACGAAAAAAGGAAGTTCATTCTGACTTAAAATGTCAACAGCAAAGTTACAAGATATGCCTCCGCCAGGAGGCTATCAGTCTATAAAGTTCGCCAGGATACCTGCCAAGACGTATTTTAGCGGTAAATATTGTAGTGCATTTATTTCTGTTACTAAAAAACCAAGTCCAGAATTATGTATTGTGAAATTACTTAAGTATGCCATAGTGCCAGCTGGTGAGATATGTGGAGTTTTCTTTGTTTTTGTTTTATTTTCTGGAGATATTATTTCGTTCATAGTGTTAATGTGTCTCGCGCAAGTTTGGATTCATGCAGGAGTAGCAACACAAAGGTTTCTTTCTTTTCTTTTTTTTTTTTAATTTCAGTTTTGCAGCACTATTACCAAAAAGTGATTATGTGTGAACATTTCCAGGTACGTCTATGATACTAGGATATATCGGATTTACCGCTGCTGGTTTGTATGCATACTACTTGAACTACCGCCTCATTCACCGGGAAGACATAGAAATGAGAAGTGGAAAACTTGCAGTTTTTCCAATGCTGCTTGCCGAGAGAGACAGAGAGTTAGTATTGAATGGAAAACCACAAACTTATAGGCCTAGTTCAATTTTGTACTATTTCAATAATTAAGCATACCGTAATGTGTTAGAACTTTATTTACCCTTCTGCTGTGTGTGTGTGTGTGTGTGTGTGTGTGTGTGTGTGATGTCACATTTTCTTTGAACATGTCAACTGCTCAGCTGAATATTTGAGATGTGTTAGATATGCATTGTTGCAACTATTGCGGGGAAATTGTAATTTGTACCTGTTGTAGTTTGACGATGCATCAGGATCCCATACTTCAAATTTAAAACATATGTTTGTACAGTTGTTGTGACGCCAATACATGGTTTCCCGATAAAACAGTTTACATTGACCATGACGTCATAAACATAGTAGCATCCTGTTATTCATTGTGTTCAATAATCTAAAATTACGAAAACAATAACCCCCACCCCACACAGAGAATCATAAGATATTGAAAACTTCATTTTACATGTAATACAGGTCAAAGGCAACGTTACCAGTAACTGCCCATAACGGCCCACCACCATCATTTGCAAGGCTTGTATACTTAGACACAAATACCATTAACCTTCCTAAACTCTCCGCAATAGAAACCATATTATACAACAATAAAAAAAATAAAGGAAAAGCTTAGAACACAGTGAGTGACATGTTTTTGCATTGTGATATTATTAGCAGTTGTCGAGAGGTGCTATGAAAACAAAGCAGTGTGAGTCAGTTGTTTGAGTGCATCGAGATATAGATCCTGGGTTTTGAAGGGGGGGGGGGGGGAGTGAAATAAATTTCCATTGTCCAGAGGAGAAAAAAAAAAAACTTCCACACTGTGTGTGGGTGGTGTTTTATTATATTATTATAATTATATAATAATAATAATAATATTTTTAATGTACAATGTGGGGCTCTTTAGGGGGATGGGTGAACATAAATGTGTCAGTTTGTGCATTGAGGAGTAATGACATTTGTGACTAAACAAATAGGCCTATTTGATATTTAAGCAGAATAGTGATGTACTTGGTAAAAGTATGTCACACTTTCTGAGCATATGACAAATGTCAGACATATTAAAAAAAAGGGGGGGGGGGGGCAAAAATTATTAAATATTTGGCATGAAAGTAAACATGCAAATTCTAATAACTACCATGGGCTCACCTGTAGACGGGGATACTCGTGACGTCATCGCAGCGCAGTAGTTTTGAGGTGCGTGTGTGTTTTAGAAGGTGTGAGTGATTACGTGGTGGTTGAGTTAGATGATAGTTTGTTTACAAACCAAACATGGATATTTTGTAGCTTTGAACAATGTGATTATAAATTGTTAAAATGTTATTGACATATGTCACTACCATGAACAGGCCATTAGCAGTACCAGCTGTGTTTACTCCTTTGAAAGATACCTTTAGTAATAACACAAATAAGAGGGATGGGGAATGAAGATGAGCCCTATGAACATTCTCCAGTGCAAGGTTACTTTGTTCTCCAGGTAAGTGTGATAGAAATATTATTCTCCTTCCAGCAACAATGTTCCTAACCCCAGAAGCATTCGCTTGGTCACCCAGTACCATCCTGGTGTAGAATGCCTCAACAAATAGCTCTGTCAGGGCTATGACTTTGTCATGCCCTGAGAGGAGATCATCACTCCAAAGTGTTCTTCTCCCACCACCCAGAGTAGCCTTCCACTGTCATCCCAACCTCCGCAACATCCTTGTCCAACCTTAAAACATAACAAAACCACCCTCCCTACCTAATGGTTCCTACCCATGTAACAGATCCTGCTCAAAACCTGTGCAAAGCATCCTCCTACAGGAACATACTCCAGCCTCACCACAGGAAAAACATACCCTGTTCAAGACAGGGCCACATGTGAGACTACACATGACATATATCAACTGACATGTCCCCTGTGCAGCTTTTTATGTTGGTATGACTACCAACAAATTGGCTGTTTGGATGAATGGTCACAGGCAGACTGTTCACCTGGGGGACACCCAATATCCTGTGACAGAGCATGCCCTCCAGCATGATTCCAGGGACCTAAGCATGTGTTACACCGCATGTGCCATTTGGATACTACCAACTAACATCAATCCCTCAGAGCTATGGAGATGGGAACTTGCCCTCCAACATATCCTCTCCTCCTGGTACCCTCTTGGCCTAAATCTGTGCTAACCTCTCCCCCTCCTCCATTCTCAACTCATCTATCCATTACTCATTTATCACCCCTGCTCCCCTTCCTTACCCCCCCCCCTCTCTCTCTCTCTCTCTCTCTCTCTCTCTCTCTCTCTCTCTCTCTCTCTCTCATATGCACACACAGGTAGCTGTATGTTTCTCTGTATCTTTTCCTGTTAATCAAAAATGTTTTAGACAACCCCCTCCTCCACCGCTCAGCATCATTCAGTTCACTCATATTTTCTTCTCTTTTAGCTTGATCTTTCCACTTTGATTATATATATCCTCTCTGGCATGGCTCAGTACTAATATACAGTATCTCTGACTTCCACACTCCTCGAACACCATCCTCATGACCTAGGTCGTGAATTACCTTCCCCTCCTGTTCCTGTCCCTTTTTTGTTCCCTTCTCTCCTACCTGAAGAAGGAAATGTTCTGAAAGCTTGTCCTTTTTCTTTTTTCTTCATTTGTGTGACTATTGGCAGCACAAAGGTAAGTCTGGCTAGCCAATCTCTCTCTTTCGAAAAATAATTTAAACATTATTATTTTCTGTATATGTATATGACAGACAGGGTGAGTAGCAGTTTGCAGTTGTTTTTCTGATGATGCTGTAATGTACAGGAACATGTCGTCATTGAATGAGTATAGTAAGATACACAATAACTTGAACAAAATTTCGTATTGACCTGAGGAATGGCAGCTAGTTCTAAATGTAGAAAAATGTAAGGGGGTGAAAGTGAACAGGAAAAACAGTCCCATAATGTTTGAATACAGTGTTACTACTGTGCTGCTTGACATTATCGTGTCTAGGCATAACGTTACGAAACAATATGAAATGGAAAGAGCACATAAGGTCAGTTGTGGGGAAGTTGGATGATCAACTTCAGTTTATTGGGAGAATTTTGGGGAGTTGTGATTCATCTGTAAAAGAGACCACATATAAAACATTAGTGTGATCCATCCTTGAGTACTGCTAAAGTGTTTGGGATTCGGATGAAATTATGTACAGGAGGTCATAACTGTGATTCATTTGTGGGCTTCTAAATTTGTGTATTCAATCAACATAAAAATGTTATGGAGATAGTATGATAACAAAAAGGGGAAGCACTGGAGGAATAGACGAAGTTCTTTTAATCAACACTACTGAGAAAATTTACCGGACTAGCATTTGAAGCTGACTACAGAAAGTTCTATTGGCAGAATAGAATTTTCATTTTGTAGCAGTGATGGTGGATTAAAACTATGTGCCAGCTCGGATTTCAAACTGAGGACTTTTGTGGAAAAACAAAGGTACTGGATTAAAATTCCAGTGTGGCACACAGTTTTAACCTGTAGGAAGTTAAAATTCTATTGCCACCAACTTAAATTTTGCATAAGGACAATAAAGAAAAGGGTAATTAAGTTTCCTACAGAGGCATATAAGCAGTTGTTTTCCCCATGCTGTATTTTGGAGTGGTAAAGGAAAAGATTACAGACCTATTATGGCTTGAGGAGTATGTATGCAGATGTAGATAAATTTCCATTCTGAACTTTGTGAAGAACCAGCTGGAAGTTCTCTCTCTCTCTCTCTCTCTCTCTCTCTCTCTCTCTCTCTCTCTCTCTCTCTCTCTGCTGTCACCTTCATCCTGTCAGATTGCATTGATGAGGTTGTGGATGTTGTCTCTGATGTGATCATCCACACTGCTAGAACTGTTGCTGTTCCTAAGGCTACCACTTGTTGGTGTGGTGGACCGAAGACATTGCAACAGCTATTCAAGATCCTTGATGGCCCTGAAATTTAAGTGACATTCTACACACACACCACCCTCAACACTTTTAAATGGTTTCTTATTAAGGCTCTATATTCTATTTCTATAGATGAAATACTGAGTGGGTCAAGTTTGCTCATTGCAACACACTTTGTGATAATGTCAGCATCCTTGTTAGACACACACACATTTTTCAAATATGTAAGACAAGTTGAATATATCCCCCCCCCCCCTCATTTATCCGTCCTCCACCCCCACACCATAACATGATTTACATAGTGAATGTTTCACTAATTAGCAACTACTTCAGGCTCTTGATTCTTGACACAATGCATCCATAATTCAGTTTGTAATCAGTTATCCATTATTTTACTCAGAAAGTCCATCTGCTCAGTGTCTTCGATGCTATATGGCCAAGCCTTTCTGAAAACCAAACTGACATTTTTTGTTAGTACTTTATTTTACAAATATGTGAAACTACTCTTGAACATATTACTTTTTTTCAAGAATTTTGATAAAGCTGTTACAACTGAGATTGGGTGGTAGTTGTTCACATTAGATATATCCCTCCTTTTTTATGCAATGTTTTACCAGTAGTGCATTTCAATCTGTCAGGGATAATGTCCTGCTTCAGAAAGCTGTTACGTCTGTTGCTGAGAATCTTACTTTTAGGTGGAACAAGCTTTTAGTACTCTGCTGGAAACGCCATCAATTCCTTGCAAGCTTTTACATTTGAGTGATATTATTATTATTGTTTTCCTAATTTCGAAGGGAGATGTCTGTGGAATTTCTATTGTATCAGATTGCATAACTATTACCTCTTCCATTAATTGCTTTGCCTCTTCTATGCCCGGTTTCTGGAAAATTATAGTTACTGTGCCGTTAGCTACCGTCACGTTATAATTTAACATGCCACAAAACTTCCTTGGGTTTCCCGTAGCTGATTTCAACGACCGTTAGTTAACTATCAGGTAACTACACCTTCTGTTGAAGCAAATACTACATCTCAACAGATAACAGATGGCACTGCTAACGAAAATCGCAATTACTCGAATTTTATTGATTATTAAATGAAATCGAAGACGCATCTTATTTTGTATAGCAGTTAAGAGTTTTCTGTTTTCAAAGGCAATGGGCGACAAGCGCGGAAAAAATTTGACTCTATTTGAGAAAAATCTTTTGATCGACTTTATTTTAGAAAGGAAAGTAGTTATAGTAAATGAAAAGGCAGATGGTTTGACAGTTTTGGAAAAGCAACACGTCTTGGAAGTTGTCACAAAACTGTAAAATTCGTTAAAGACAGGAGAGAAAACGGTAAGGCAACTCAGAGAGCTGTATTCTTTTTTAAAAAAGAAAAACAGGACAAGCAACAATGAAGACAGGGTTATCAATAAAATCATACGTATTATTTCTGTTGTCGACATATATTTTTATAAATTTAAGTTTTCCTCTTCCCATTGTTCTGCGAATGTGACATTACTTTTCACAACACAGACTGGTTAATGTACACCATCCACCTATCCGAGTCCCACATTGTAATAATAATAATAATAATAATAATAATAATAATAATAATAATAATAATACAGACAGTGTCTGATCGCAATGGCAATTGCATGGCAGAACACCATTGCAAAGGGAAGTATCTTTATGCTTCATTGGAAGTTTTATGAGATTTGTGATTTGGATGTGGTAAAATTTTACATCCTGATCGGCGATCGCGAGAGAAAATGTTGGCCACTGTTGCTCAGTGTCGAGACGTTGCTTGACCAATTGCGAGGAAGATGCAGCTAATGCAAACGTTACCTGTTGTCAACATTATCTCTTGCGACCGCCGAGCGCGATGTGAAAATTTAACCCGGAATGTTATTTTCCCGCATTTTTCTTCGTTTGACCCCAGCAGTGTCATTGGCCAGTATTTTTTTAATTATTATTCTGAAATGCATATGGAATTCACTCTTATTACAAAGATCAAATGGTTGTCATCTAACACGAAAAATGCGACGTGGTGTTTCAACAGTGCCGAGTTCAGCTAAGTTTTCTTCTTCTGAACAACTGTCCGAAGCTTAAGAAGAAAAAGACTACGGCGGTGACGACAATGATGAAAAATTTCCATTCTTCAGCTTCATAAATTTTAAAATTGTATGAAAATTTTATGGAACCCAGTAAAAAAAAAAAAAAATTACTACTGCTAAATAACTTCTGGACTTGCGTTTGGAAGCCCACTAGCGCTACGTTGCAGATATAGTTAAAACTAAAGTTAACATGTAGGTAACCCCAAGGGAACGCGCATTTATCTTTAACGGACTGGTAACTACGGCTGTGATGCTAACTGTTGTTTCGGAAACCCATTTTGTACTTAACGTTCAAACCCACAGATAACTATAATGGGACAGGTAACTACTGTTTCGGAAACCGGCCACTATTGTTCATTTATTATCTCGTTCTATAGATTTCACTTCCACTTCATTCTGTTTTATATTCTTAGTTTAATTGTAGATGTTTCCCATAGGAGGACAATGTGAATGATTTACATTATTTAGTGGCAGGTCATATGCTGTCTCCACGCTGTGCACCCTTGTTTAAAAGTAATTCACACTACAGTGGAAAACTACACTATGGGAGGAAGATAAACATGCATTTTATGCATTAAGATATTTTTGTTACTTAATGAGTAGTAAATATGTTCTGTTTCATTATTTTATAAGACTCCTTAACAATTAAACTTTTACATTTCAGATACTTGAAACAACTCAGACGTAACAGAGATGAAGAAGCCCGTCTCATGGCTAATGTAGAAGGCTGGGAAGTTGGTACATACTATGGAGAACCAGTGTATAAAACTCTTCCAAAAGACACTTTTGTGGACCCCATGTACCATGAATATTATGCTCATTGCTCGTATAATGATTTAATGCGACGTTATAACCTGAAGAATTGGTTGTAAATGTATTAAGAAAATACATTTCAAATTAGTATTTGTATATTTACATGTCTTGGCAGTACTGAGTGTAAATGCATAATAAATGTAATTTCTTTATTTTGAAGACGAACTTGCAAATAACATTTCAGTTCATCTCATTCTTTCAAAATACAGTTCTTGCTTTTGATGGTAGACAAGTCAAACTATTGTGGCCACGTGAATGTGTTGCCTTTAGGTAACTGTTTGCTATGTAGGAAAATTATCATGGTAATCATTACACAAATGAGAGCCAGTAAAATTAAAATAATTGTTGAAATTGCACACTGGAAATTCTAGGAAGGATTAAACAATATTTTTGAGAAGGTCAGGTTGCTACTCACCACAAAGATACAATGTGTTGCAGAAAGGCACACACAACAGATTACAACTGACTACTAGCTTTCGGCCATTATGCCCTTAGTCAGTTAGAGAAACCAGGTTGTCTGTTGCACTGGAAATCTTAAAAATACAGGAAATAGTCACAATTTTGGCCCGTCTTAAAACACTTTTAAGACATTATGGTACATGGTGTGTTGACTGTGTTGTTAAGTATCTTACAAAAGGTGGGTTATTGTCAAATTTGAAAGTCTTTACTTGTGAATCAATTTGTAAGTATGTATTAATTTGAATTAAAATGCTTGTTTAGTAACATCTACCCTATAAGGAGAAATAATTTCATTTGAAGTTTTGAAGCAGATAAACAGTAATGAAAAGAATGACATTTTCTGTTTCCAGTGGCACATTAAAATTGCGGTGGACTGTGATTTTAACTGAAGACCTTTGCTTTTACCAGGCAAGCACTCTTCCAACTGCACTATCCTGGCACACATCGCAGACAGTTCTTGCTTGGCCCGGGGCAGCACAGTTTTAATCTGCCATAGAATTTCATATTTTTGTATCAATGCACACTCTGCCACAGCTCTTTTGTGGGTACGTGTGTGGCACACACGGGGCACCGAGCTGAAGCATCCTTTTTTCTCACACCAGGCTGCTTCATTTTCCCTTCCGGTTCATGCCTTAGCGCGGAGACGGGCGTCAATTGCGAGTCAAGGTGGTTTCCTGTCCTTGTTTTTCTTTTTCCTTGGTTTCTTCCTTTTGTAACCTTTGCTTCTGTACTTTTCTAGCCTTCCTCTCCTCCTCATTTAGTCTCCGCTTTGTCTTCACTTCCTCTATTCTTCTTCTTTCCTCCCTGTGCGTTTCTGAAGGTCGACCCACGCATTATCATGCGTAGCAGGCGACAGGGTAACGTGTAATTCCCCGCCCTGGGTAGACAAGTAGGGCACGTACATACCCCCTGGTAAAGGCCAGGCCCAGGGAGGGGTGATTACCCGAGCTGGTACCTTCCGAACATGCCGATTGGTCCCTCAGTCCGTTCTCGGGACGTGTGACCTGAGGTGTGAACAATCACCTAAGGCGGGTAAGCCTTCAGAGAGGGCCCCCACTAGGAAGAAGCGCGCCGTCAGAGATGCCGGTAATCATGGGGGACACTTCCGCAATGACTTCCTTCTCTTCTACTGTGACTTTGAGCCAAAAAAGAAAGATCAATTCACGTCAGCATAAGAAAACTTTGCCTAATCTTCCAAAATTTCTGGTTGTTTCTCGAACTGAATGTCAAGATTTTACCACTGTTAATCCTTTCATACCTCAGAAAGGTATTGATGCAATTGCTGGCCCTGTTAAGACCTGTTCGTGGCAGCACAATGAAACATTGTTGCTGGAAGTGGACAGTGCTTTCCAGGAGCAAATACTGATACGGACTATGCTGCTACACACGTTTTCCTGTCCAAGTAGAAGTGCATCGCACGTCCAACTCGTCACAGGTTGTAGTTTTCACGAGATCACTTGACGGGTTGTCAGACGAAGAAATAGAAAACTACATGTCTGATCAGGGTGTAACAGCCGTGCATAGGGTGTTTAAAAAGGTCGATAACCAGCTAACTCCATCTCGTACTGTGTTTTTGACGTTCGACAGAGTTGAACTCCCGTCAAAACTCAAAGCAGGATACGAAGTTATCTTCGTTCGCCCTTAGGTATCAAACCCTAAATTAAGGGCTACACGAATTCACCACAGGAGCACAGCGGTGCAGGGTCAGTGGTTAGCAAATGACGGTGGCTGAATTGACGATGACTGATCCGCAACCAGGCTAGGATGACCACCTCTCGCCGAGAGGGGCGTGAGGTGGTCCTCCAAGCAGTCGGATCGGTTTTACGGTTCTCAGTTTCTCGTCGTGGAGTGAGAACCAGGAACTGTGCCATGACAAGACAATACACCAGAAAAGAGCTCGTTGAATATCGTCTGATGGGATGAAAAACGTAGCCATGCGAAGCAAAAGAGCTGCTTTGGCCGCAATGTCAGCAGTCTTATTCCCGGGCACACCCACGTGGCCAGGGACCCACAGAAAACAAACGTGACAGCCGTTATGTACTAGCAACTAAAGGGAAGGTTGGATTCAGTACACGACAGGATGGGTCGAGAAAGGGTCCCCAAGACTGCAGGGCACTAAGGGAGTCTGAGCAGATGGCATAAAAGGTATGGCGGCGATGGCCGATGTACAAAACAGCCTGGTGGAGGGCAAAAAGCTCAGCCGTGAAGTTAGAGCACCGGCCAGGGAGCTTGTATTGGAAACGGTTGTCCTCGACGACGAAGGCAGATCAGACACCGCCAGTGCTCTTGGAACCATCAGTGTAAATAAATATGGCGTTATCGAACCGCGAACGGAGTTCGACAAGCCTCGAGCGGTATACCAAATCCGGAGTGCTCTCCTTGGGGAGCGAACTAAGTTCAAGCTGGGTGTGAACCTGGGCCTGATGCCATGGTGGCAATGGGCTCTCGCTCAACCAAAAGGTGGAAGGAAGGGTGAAATCGAGCCACTGAAGCAGGCGGCGAAACAGAACTCCAGGTGGAAACAAGGCTATCGCAGACAACCAATATTGACGATCTAGAGAGTCATCAAAGAATAATGGGTAAGATGGATGGTTGGGCATCGACAGCGGTCTGCATGCGTACCGACACAAGAGTATGTAACGCCGAGAGGTCAGAGGTAATACAGTAGCTTTGGCCTAAAGACTTTCAACAGGGCTGGTATAAAATGCACCGGTCGCCAGGCGTAATCCCTGATGGTGAATGGAGTTGAGACAGCGGAGAATGGACGGCCATGCAGAAGAGTACACAAAGCTTCTGTAGTCCAGCTTCGACTGAACAATGGCCCGGTAAAGGTTAAGCAGGACGGTACGATCCACTCCCCATGATGTGCCACTAACGACACGAAGAACATTAAGGGATCGGGCACAACGGGCAGCCGGGTAGGACACGTGGGGGGACCAGCAAAGTTTCTGATCCAACATTAGGCCCAAGAATTTTGTCATCTCCACGAATGGGAGAGCAACGGGGCCGAGACATAGAGATGGTGGAAGAAATTCCTTGCATCTCCAGAAGTTTATACACATCATTTTCTCAGTGGAGAAGCGGAAGCTGTCCGCAATGCTCCAGGAATATAGGCGGTCAAGACATCGTTGAAGACAGCACTCCAAGAGACATGTCCACTGGGCGCTGCAATAAATTGCAAAATCGTCTAAAAAAAAAGGGGATCCAGAAACTTCGGCTGAAAGGCAATCCACAAACAGATTGATTGCAATGGCAAAGAGCCATGCACAAGACGGAGCCCTGTGGCACCCCATTATCCTGACGAACGCTATCTGACAAAACAGATCCTCTACCCGTACCCGGAACCTGCGATCCGCCAAAAACGCTTGAATAAAGAGAGGGAGGCAGCCACGAAGGCCCCATGTGTGCAAAGTTCGGAGAATACCCCCCCCCCCCCCCCCAACAGGTATCGTAAGCCTTCTCCAAGTCTAAGAACACCGCTATCGTTTGACACTTCCTTAGAAAGTTATTCATAATGATGGTCGACAAGGTAACGAGGTGATCAGCAGCAGAGCGGTGTCAATGAAAACCACATTGGACATTAGTCAGGAGGCGTCGAGATTTGAGGAGCCAGACCAACCAAGCATTAACCATGTGTTCCATCACCTCACACACGCAGCTCGTGAGAGAAATGGGGCAATAACTGGAAGGAAGATGTTTGTTCTTCCCTGGTTTGGGGATGGGGACAACAATGGCTTCACGCCAACTTGTGGGAACCTGAGCCTCAGTCCATACGCAATTATGGGTGCAGAGAAGGAAACAGTTGCCTGCAGGAGAAAGGTTCTTCAGCTTCTCAATATGGACGGAATCTGGCCCAGGAGCAGAAGATCAGGACAGGGTGAGAGCATGGTCTAGCTCCTGCATGGTGAAGGAGATATTATAACTTTCATGATTAAAAGAGTAGAAAGAAGGCGGCCGTGCCTCCTCTGCCTGTTTGTGAGGAAGGAAGGCAGGGTGGTAATGGTCAGAGCTCGAAACCTCCGCAAAGGAGCGGGCCAAAGCGTTGAAAACATCAGCGAGATCCACAAGGACTGCGTTCTCGACGGTCAGGCCAGAAATCGGGGAGAGGACCTTGATGCCAGATAAATGGCGTAGGCCACCCCAGACAGCCGAGGAGGGAGTAAATCGGTTAAAAGAACTGGTAAAAGCAGTCCAGCAAGCTTTTTTGCTGTCTTTTATAACACGACGACATTGCGCTCACAGTCGTTTATAATTGATTCAATTCTCCAATGTCAGGTGGCGGTGGAAGGTGCGTAAAGTACGTCGCCAGGTTCTAAGAGTGTCGCGGCAAGCTGCAGTCCACCAAGGGACCAGGACGCAACATGGAGAAGAGGATTTATGAGGTATGGAATGTTCAGCAGCGGTGAGAATAACCTCTGTGAGGTATTCAACCTGACTGTCACAGCTGGGAAAATTCCGATTGTGAAAAATAGCCATGGAAGAATAAAGCCCCCAGTCGCCTTTGGAGATGTGGAACGAGGAGATGGGGTATGATGCAGAAGGTGGATTACAGAAGGGAAATTATCACTCGAACTGACGCGCAAGCTGAGGAGTGCATATCACGAGGTCCAAGTGGGAATATGTATGTGTTGTCGGAAAGGAACGTCGGTGCACCAGTTTTGAGGCAGACAAGATTGAGGGGTTGGAAAAGGTCCACCAAAAGGGAGCCTCTCTGACAAGATGCTGGAGAGCCCCATAGAGGGTGGTGGGCATTGAAGTCGCCTACCAGCACAAAAAGTGAAGGGAGCTGGTAACGAGGTGTAGCCCATCTGCCCTAGTAAGGGCAGACGACGATGGCGTGTAGATATTACAGAAGGAAAACGAAAAGGCGGAGAGAGTGATGCGGACGGCAACTGCCTGTAGATGAGTATGCAATGAAATTGGATGGAAATAGACGTCATCCCAAATGAGCATAAGAACCTCTCCATGGGTTGTAGTACCTTTCACAGGGGGCAGGTCAAAACACAGAGGTGTAGTGGGGGAAGTCTGCATGATCACATGGACGTAACTTACTATTTTGGAGAAACTAGAAGCGGGCAGTGCAATCTAAGGAGTAGTTTTAATTCCTCCCGATTGGAACGAATGCTGCGAATATTCCATTGAAGGAGCGCCATGATATAAAATGGGAGCAGAAAGGAAGGAACTTCTATCACTATCAAGAGGCAGAGACTGACTGATGTGCCTGCCACCTTTCTGAGTTGATCGGTAGGGGCAGCATCCTCCGCCGGTAAAATGCTGGTTGCCCAGCTAACAGTAGTGCGTCCCATCGAGACAGAAGATGACCGGGGCCGACTACTGTTGGGCGGCGTGACAGACGAATCACGCCTCGGTGGGGAAGGAGAGGAACTTTTTTTTTTTTTTTGCTGGCTCTTTTGGAAGAGTGACAGTGAGAAGAGGCAGTTGACGGTTGAGAAGCCTGAGTACGGAGAAAATCTTCATGGACAGGTTCCTTTTGCGAAGTCCGGGCATCTTGTTTAGGTGCCCGCTGTTTATCAGAAGTTGACGAAGACTGAACTTTAGAAGCAGCAGGAGGAGGTGGGTACGTGGAATGGGCAATCTTCGGGCTGGCCGATCACACAACTGTGTCAGCGAAAGTTAAATCACAGGTCTGCGTGCCTGCATCCTTACTAGGTCGAGTGGAGGTGAGGACCTTACTGTATGTGCCCGCAGAGAGGACAGTGGGCTTCTGACTCACCAACAACTTTCGAGTAGCAGATGTTGAGACCTTTTCTGTGACCCAAATTTGCTGAAAAACCTTTTCATCTTTATACACAAGGCAGTCCCTAGAGGAAGCAGCATGGTCACCATTGCAATTAAGGCAGTGAGGGGACGAAGGTGGGCAATCGCCCTCATTGGCGTTCCTACCACAAGTGAAATTTTTGTGTCCCAGCCTCATCGTAGGTGTCGGTGGCCGAGTGGAATGAGACCGACACAGGAACAAAAATAGCACGCTGGTGCAGGTACGGAGGGGAGCAGCCAGAAACTATAAACACTAGAGTAAATTAGAAAGAGATATATATTGCACAGAATGTAACAATACTTAACTTTTACATAGTACTGCAGAATGTTGATACATAGTTGTTAGAGGCCTGCCTAGTGCCTGTACGATAGCAAAGTCTTCACTGGTGCCTATCTGATTACGAAGGTCCTAACTGGTTGCTAACTCAGACCCAAGTGCCCGATGTCTTTCCGTGGCGGCCACGAGCGGGGTTGTAGCAGAGGGCGCTCGTGGCTGTCGCGAGAATGCCGTGCCGTGTGTGCATGGCGGCGCGCGGCGAAAGTAGGTGGCGCGCACTTTGTATTTGTGCGACACCACACCCCTCCCCCACAAACCGCCGTGCCATCGTGGCGTAGGGCTGAGGGCCACGGCGACGGCACTGGGAGGAGGGCCTGGGCAGGGGCGTTACTGGTGGGACGGGCGTCGTAGCTGAGGCTGGGATCGAGACGCCGTCCGCGCCCCGGCATCCGCCTTGCGATCCTCCAGGAAACCCACCGAAACCTGGGGAAGGGCGCACACCCCCGCCCAGATTGAGCAGGTTGTCTTCTTCTGAGGTGCGTGGCCCAGGCGGCGGCGGCACGCACGGTCCCGGAGTCCCTCACGGTGACGCTGTCATCTGCGTCGGCGACAGCGGCGGCGACGCGTCGATCTCCATCGGGACGATCTCGTAGTCCGGGGACGCCGGACCCGTTGGCGAACGATGTGTTTGTGCTCCCTGGCGGTGAACTGGGTCTGGAATCAAGAAACCGGAGACAGGATCGCGCGGCCTGTGAAAGCGCAATTGGTTGGCGTGGCGCCGCAGCTCCGACCCTGTGGAAGAACGTACAACATACATATTACGACCGAGCACGCGCTGAATGGTGCCCGGCAACCATGTCTTCTTGTTGCCAGCAAACACCCTGTACACCACCGGCGTGGAAACCTGAAAACGCGAAGCGCCATACGAACCGACTCAGTGCGTGGGAGGCTGCAGCAGGTGAAGGAGAGTGCGGTGACGGCGGCTGTGTAGCAGCTCGGCAGGAGACGGGCCGTCACGTGGCATGCACCGATATGTAGACAGGAAAATTTGAAGAGCTTGCTGCCTGGAGTGCTGACCTTTCATCTTCTCCATGTGAGACTTGAATGTTCGAACGAAACGTTCTGCTTCACCATTGGACTGAGGGTGAAAAGGTGCGGTGGTGATATGCTGAATGCCATTCACACGACAAAACTGTTGAAATTCCGCACTAACAAACTGAGGTCCATTGTCACTGACGATAGTTTCAGGCAAGCCTTCGATGCAAAACACTGATGTTAAGGCACTGATTGTACTAGAAGCTGTCGTTGAGTTCATGGCAATCACAAAAGGAAACTTGCTGAAAGCGTCTACAACAATTAACCAGCGTGTATTCCAGAAAGGTCCGGCAAAGTCAATATGTAAACATTGCCATGGTCCCTTGGGGCGTGGCCAGTCTGAGAAACGCTGTGGAGGAGCCGCCTGATGCTCCGCACAAACTGTACACTGTGATGTCATGCTCTCTATCTGAGCGTCCATACCAACCCAGGTACAATGACGCCTGGCCAGTTGCTTTGTCCTAACAATGACCCAATGTCCTTGATGCAGGAGGCGTAACACTTCTCGTTGCAGGGAACGAGGAACAATCATTCTTGTTTGGTCGTTGTCCGTATGTAACAACAGAACACCCTGACTTAAAGATAATGCATGACGTTGTGCAAAATAACGTCGAATCAGAGGCCGTTCAATGCCTTTGGCTCTGGCAGGCCAACCAAAGCGAACAAAACGTGCTACCACACTTAGGTCTGCATCCGCAGCTTTTTCCTGCGCAACCCGACGAGAGTTCAAAGGGAATCAAACATGCATCACTGAGTAGTGCAGACTTTAATTTGTCAAACGCAACCTGGCAATCTGTAGACCATACAAAAGGAACATTCTTCCTACGTAAGTGATGCAGTGGAGCTGCAATCTGAGAGGCATTGGGAATAAATCTGAAATAATAGTTAAGCTTTCCCATCACTGCTTGCAATTCATGCACATTCTTAGGAGGAGGCAAGTCTTTGATTGCTCGAAGATGTAACTGTAAGGGATGAATTCCTTGGGCATTAATCACATGGCCTAGGTACTCTATTTCAGTTTGAAAAAACGAACACTTTGCTTTATTACAACGTAGACCTGCTGCAGTCAAAACTTTAAAAAGGCACTCCAGGTTTGCTAAATGTTCTTCAACTGTACGTCCGGATACCACAATGTCATCTAAATAGTTCGAGCAACACGGTACAGAAACTGTCAGCTGTTCCAAAAAACGCTGAAAAATAGCGGGAGCGGAAGAACTGCCAAAGGGTAGGCGTTGAAATTGAAAAAGGCCCATGTGAGTATTAATGACGAAAAACTTTTTTGACTCATCATCAAGTGGAATCTGTAAGTATGCCTCTGCTAAATCAATCTTAGAAAAGAAACGAGACTGTCCTAATTTGTCCATCAGTTCCTCAGGTCTGGGCAGGGGATAAGCGTCTACAATTGTTTGACTGTTCACTGTTGATTTGAAGTCCGCACAGAGACGAAGTTTTCCTGACGGCTTGGGTATAATTACTATAGGCGAGGCCCACTGACTCGCAGAAACAGGAGAAATCACCCCACTATCTTGCCAACGTTTAAGTTCTTCGGCAACTGTATCACGCAAGGCGATAGGCACTGGTCTAGCTTTACTAAATTTTGGAACTGCAGATTCTTTTAAAGTTACATGTGCCACGAAGTCTTTTGCACAACCTAGTTCCGGCGAAAACAAGTCACTATATTTGTCACACAATGCATTGATTTTATCCTGAGGCACTATTGACGAAATTTGAAGCACATCTCTTTGAATTGATAAACCAAACAAGTCAAAAGCATCTAGTCCAAAAATGTTCTGTGTCGATTTGGCCTGAAGAACTACAAAAGCAACTGTTTTTGTTACACCTTGAAAAGAGGCGGGCAGGCTACATGTTCCTAGCACGGGAATATTTTCACCTGTATAAGCTGTTAACACTTGCTGTGACGGCAAGTTCATAAGTATCTTTATTTATTAATGTTACAGCGGAACCAGTATCAAGCTGAAATTGCACCGTCTTATTTTCTATGAAGAGAGTCACAAACAGTTTTTGCTTGCGGCGCTCGACAGGTGCGCGAATGTGGGCAATGTCTGCTACGGTTTGTTTACTGCGCTTGCGCGGGCAGCGTAGTGAAGTAAGCGGCGCAGACTCGGCACGCAGCGGATTAACAACACTGTCACTAGATGGCACTACCGCCGGATCGGCGTCCGCGCAAGCATGCGAAGCTACTCCAGATTTACTAACTACTGCACCACACTTTTGAGTAGCTACTTGATGTCTACTGTCACTAGCTACACAGTACTGGACACTATTACAAGGAGCAGTTGCAGAAGGCACTATTTTCACTACAGGAATGCACTGTTCATAGTCATTTTGTTTGTCCCGAACCCTTTTCCGTTGCACTGTTTTACGCGCTCATCGGCGCTTGCTACGTGGTGCACTATATAGTTTTGCCATAGGCGCAGCACTACTTTCTTGCAATTGAGATCCGAGGAAAGCACTGTTCAATTCCACAGCCCGTATTACATTTACAGAATGAACTGCTCTCGCACTCTGCGAAGCACTGTTTCTAACGGTACCGTTCTTTGAGTTTTTAATTTGCATACACACATACTGTACATGTCCTGATTTGCCACATTGATAACAGGTTGCGTTGCGACTAGGGCAATGAGCACGCTTGTGGCGAGACACACACTGGGGGCAAGATTTACGTACATTTTTCCGAAATGAGCGTTGGCGCCCGTTATTCAAATCACTGTTTCTAACACGACGGGGCGACCTTTGTGTCGCACTTTTACACTGGCTACTGTTCACTGTCTGTTCAGCACAGCCTGTACTATTGTGAGAATCACTAGTGCTACACTGAGAACTACGGCTAGGAAAGCGTCCGTTACGGCGCACTGAATTAACACTGTGGCTTTGCATTTCTACATCTGCTAAGTCAAAAGTATCATGTGCTTCTATAAGCTGCAGTACACTGTCTAATGAAGGGTCTGACTGTTTTAGAATTGCTGCTCTAATTCTGGGGTCCTGAATATTCTGCGTAATCGCATCCCTCAACATCACGTCACTATACGAAAGTCCACAAGAGCAAGTAAATTTACATTGGCGGGTTAAGCCCTTCAGTTCCGTAATCCACTCTTGATGTGATTGCTGCGGTAATTTTTTAAGCCTGAAAAATCGGTACCGAGCCGCAGCTACGAGAACTTTTCTCTCGTAATAAGCATTCAGTGCATCTACAATTTGTTCAAAGTCTACATCACGAGGAGATGCGTGAGGGAAAAGTTTTTGCAATAATACGAAGGTCTGGGGGCCCACAATCGCTAAGAAAAGGTTCTTCACTCTCTGACCTGTAATTTGATGAGCCGCGACGAGTTCTTGAAACTGTGCGAAATAGTCGCTCCATTCTTCCTCACGTTCGTTGTACTGGCGAAATGTAGGAAGCGGTGCAGCGGCAGGTGTGGGCTGCTGATGTGACGGTTGTTGTTGTTGGTGAGCAGCCTGTGCCATCAACTGCGACACGGCCTGCAGTAGTTGAGTAATTTGCGCCGTCTGTAACTGAATAATTTCCATTAAGTTTGGGTTCGGGGTAGTGGCCATGCTGACCGATTAGGCGCCGTGCATACAAGTAAATTATAACAAAACACAAATGCAATATGAAAGAGGACGCTCTGCAACAAAAAAGTCCACAAAACACGTAACAAAATATCTTTCCCCAAAATTGTTATAATAAGGGTGGGTGGGCGGGAGCAATTTTTTGTGCTCCGACTGCTGCTGTCTGGCTGCTGTTAGCGGGCTGGTCCAAGGTTCTATCACTCCTTGTCTAAGGTTCGTCTATCACTCCTCGTTGCCACTTTTGTGTCCCAACTTCGTCGCCCCTTTTGTGTCCCAGCCTCGGGCGCTCGTGGCTGTCGTGAGAACGCCGCGCCGTGTGTGCATGGCGGCGCACGGCGAAAGTAGGTGGCGCGCACTTTGTATTTGTGCGACACCACAGAAATACTTTGCTGTATTGGGGCAAGATTGATGGGTGTGGTTGAATCTATAGCATTGGAAACTTAATTAAGTTAAAAAAAAAAAGCAAGCGTTCGAGTGAGATTCTCTGTCTGAGAAAGTCAAGGTGGTGATCTACCGGTGCGGCATAAAGCTCTACGTTCTTCCCCCTATGTGCTGTTTAAGTGCTGGAGATTTGGGCATATGAGCTCCTGATGTGATGCCAATCCTACATGTCGGGAGTGCAGACGTGCAGTTCATCCAAATGTCGCTTCCACACCACCTCCTGTACGTGTCAACTGCAGCCAGAATCACTCCCCATGCTCATGTAGGTGCACGGTTCTGCAGCAAGAAAGAAATATCATGGAATACAAGATCATGGACTGACTGACCTACTCAGAGGCAAAGAGCAAGTAACAAACTATCCTGTGCACCTGGTTAACACCTATGCCACAGCAACCTCACTGTCGTCATCCAAAGTGCCTGCTTTACACTCCATGCAATCAATGCCAGTGGGACTCCAGGCCCAATCAACTGACCCTGGCCCCTTGACAGCTGGGGGCACTTCCTCTTTGGTTGCTCCAACTCTTTTCACTGTGGGATCAACAACCCCCAAAACATCAGGGACATCAGTCTGCAAGAGTGAAGGTCGGGGTCAGAGTTTAAATAGGGAAAGATTAATTTTTAAAACTCACAACTACCAACTGCGAACCAAATTCCTAAACATGCAAAAACACTGTAACTGTGATTGCTACTGTTTGACTCGTTTTCTAGGGGATGATATCACACGTTCGCAGCTTTCCTTCCCTGCATGTGATTAACAAAAAAATTCATAATAAAGTCAAGTTCGTGAGAGAAAGGGGTGTACTAACTATTATTTTTGAAAACACGTGAAAGTTCACTTTATGTTGTTTATTACACAATATTAGAAACCTGTGGCTGATACGTCTGTACGTCGACACATTTATCAAATAAAGTTATAGCTTGTGAGCCCCCAGACAAAATGAATATTTGTTGCAAATTGTTTTTCACAACATGTGCCTGTCTCAAACACCGTTTATGTTCATGCCTATGCGACAACACATGTTAAATTAACAAAACACAGTCACTTTAATTTAGTGTGCTGCACACCTTGTTCCACCGGCTAAATATTCACAACACACAGTAGCACTCGATACAACTTGCTGCAGTCTACGATGAGCAACCACACTTGGCAACTGCCACACAAAAAAATCTAAGGTCTCCACCTGGAGATCCACATGCCGACTGATCCATAGCGACGCTGCCCGGCCAGCTACCCCACTTGCTCCCGACTAGTCACTTCCTGCCCCCGCGCGTGCCAAAAGCCCAACTGCCAGGTTTTTTCCCCTACGTCATCAACTTCCCCATGTCAGCTGTTCTAACCGACTTCCAACGCACAGCGCTCAGCCAACATTTCTAAAACTTTACTTAAAATCAAAATAATTACACTACACATTAAACAAATTTCTTATGTTTTTATATTGGTATACACATCCTTTGCACTATTTATTACAATCGTGCAATTTCTTATATCACAGATAAGTGATTTAACTGAATACTTCAAGATAAAATACACAAGATTAATTGAAAATAAAATGAGAAATAGTTAATATATTATTTTTATAAACAGACATTGCCATGTTGGTTGTGTAACTGTCTTGTATTCATTGGTAATTTATTACTTTTCATTGTCAATTAAACATATTACGCCAGATGTGACTATATCAGCTAATGTATTGTTTATTTGTCAACAGGCTATTTTGTAATGAGGGCCTTAAAGGCTCCTAACTGCAACGTATCACTTCAAACGCAAGTAGTATTAGAATATTTTATTTCAGTGTGCACTGCACTATACCTGGCACTCGCCATTGTCCCTCTCTCCCCTCACCGAAGACAAACCTGGAAAATCCTAAGCTGGAACAAGCCTCCAACGTCGGCCTCCTCGCTGGCCTCCTGTCAGCTACAAGCACACAGCAAATCTCAACGTGGAGAATTTCTACCTTTGGCCTAACTATAAATGTTGTCACCCAACTGCGTACATACATTGCTACCATAATTAATAAGATTAAAATTGTGTAACATTTAGTGCATTGGCATGGTCCATGTTTGCAGTGAACTTCATACTGTTTAATTATCAAATGTTATTAATGACCAGTATTTCTATTGGGCGGTAATCTCACAAGTCCCCACCTCTAAGCCGGAGAAGAAGAAACCACCTCCGGACCCTCTTGCTCGGAAGGTGTCCCTCGAGACATCCCCTTCCAAGGCTACTCGGAGTGCTCCAGAGGATCCTGGCTGCAGGCTTAAGGATCCACAACCTGATGGTTTGAGATTCTCCCACTCTTCCTCCATCTCAGATGACACATTGAGAAGCCCTCCCAGCCCAGGAAACCAAAGGGCCAGCTGAAGGAAAAGAAACAAGAAAAAAGAATTTTCGGTGGCTTCAAAGCCACAGTCACCCATATCCTCTTCTTCAGAGGATGAAGTGAAGATCCTCACCCCCTCTGAGGATCTCGCACTTACTGATTCACCAGACTGTAAGATCTCCAGCTCTGTGGATTTAGAGCCGATGGTAGCAGATGATCCAATGGAATAATCTGCTACTTTTATTCATCATGGCAGTACAGCCTGGATCAGTGGAACTATGGCAGTTCCCCCCACCTGGCTGAGCTGCGACAACTCTTGAGCATCACACTTCCTTTCTGCATTGCCCTTCAGGAAACCTGATTTCCGGCAATGCGGACCCCTGCCCTTCGTGGCTATAGGGGATACTTCTGTAATCACAGCATATATAACAGGGTTACAGGTGGAGTATGTGTATACGTCCTTACCTCTGTTTACAGCAAACCCATGCCCCATCAGACAACTCTAGAAGCAGTGGCTGTCAGGGTAAAAACAACACAGGAGATCACGATCTGCAGTCTCTACCTCTCTTCAGATGGCGATGTCTCATTGCATGTTTTGGCTCCACTTATATCGCAACTTCCCCCACCTTTCCTGGTATTGGGAGATTTTAAAACCCATAATACCTTGTGGGGTGGTTCTATGATTTCTGGCAGAGTTTTTGAGGACTTACTTTCTCAATTCGACCTCTACCTCTTAAACACAGGTGGCCCCCACACATTTTAATGTGGCACATGGCACATTCTCAGCCATTGATCTGTTGATCTGCAGCCACAGCCTACTGCCATCGTCCACTGGAGTGTTCATGATGACTTTTGTTGCAGTGATCATTTTCTGATCTTTTTGTCACTCCCACATCATCAGTCCCCAGCATGCCCTCCTCAGTGGGTTCTACACAAGGCTCACTGGGGGTGGGGGGGGGGGGCTTCACCTCTGCTCCCATGATTGTCCCTCCCCCACTCGATACCATCAATGTGGTGGTTGAGAGCGCCACACAATCCATAGTTTGTGATACAGAAGCTACCATCCTACGTTCCTCAGGGTGCCCACGGTGTAAGACGGTGCTGAAGTTGTCGCCGGAGGTTGCTGAGGCCATTAAAGACCGCAGGTGAGTGCCCTACAGCAATACAAGTGGCACCCCTCTCTTGAGCACCTCATTACATTTAAACGGCCCCATGCTCGTGCTTGCCATTTTATTAGAAGACAGAAATGGGAGTGTTGGGAGACATACGTTTCCACTATTGCGTTGGGTACCTCTACCTCCCCGCTCTGGAGTAGGGTTCGGCATTTACAGGGATACCCAACACCAGCAGGAATCCCTGGGATCTCCACGAACGGAACCAGCCATGCTTGCAGAGATGTTTGCTGAGCATTACACTCGCGCTTCTGCCTCTGCAAACTACCCACCGGCCTTCTGTACTTTCAAGGAGTGGGTGGAACACCAGCCCATCTCTTTTACTGCCCACCGCACTAAGACTTACAACGCTCCATTGAGTGAGTGGGAGCTACTCAGTGCTCTCGCACAGTGTCCTGATACAGCCCATGGGCCTGATAGCATCCACGCCCAAATGCTGAGACACCTCCGCAGAAAGCCTGGGTAATATCCTCACTGTCTTCAACCGGATCTGATGTGACGGGGTATTCCCATTACAGTGATGGGAGGGTATAATCATGTTGTTGTTGTGGTCTTCAGTCCACAGACTGGTTTGATGCAGCTCTCCCAGAGGATATGTTCGGCAACCTACATCCTTTTGAATCTGCTTACTATATTCATCCCTCGGTCTTCCTCTAAGGTTTTTACCCCACACGCTTCCTTCTAATGCTAAGTTGACAATTCCTTGATATCTCAAAATGTGTCCAACCAATCTATCCCTTCTCTTAGTCAGGATATGCTAAAAACTCCTTTTCTCCCTGATTCGGTTGAGTACCACCTCATTAGTTACGTGATCTACCCATCTAATTTTCGTCATTCGTCTGTAGCACTACATTTCAAAAGCTTCTATCATCTTTTTATCTGAACTCCTTATCGTCCACGTTTCACTCCCATACAATGCTACTCTCTACACAAATGCTTTCAGAAAGGACTTACTAACATTTAAATTAAAATTGGATGTTAACAAGTTTCGCTTCTTCAGAAACGCTTTTCTTCCCATAGCCATTCGGCATTTTATATCTTCTTTACTTCAGCCATCAGAAGTTATCTTGCTACCCAAATAACAAAATCCATCAACTACTTTTATTGTCTCATTACCTAATCTAATTCCTTCAGCATCGCCTGATTTTTGACATTGCATTCCATTACCTTCGTTTTACTCTTGTTAATGTTCATCTTATATCTTCCTTTGAAGACACTGTCCATTCCATTCAACTGATCTTCCAGATCTTTTGCGGTCTCTGACAGAATTACTGTGTCATTAGCAAACCACAATGTTTTTATTTCTACTCTCTGCACTTTAATGCCCTCTCCAAATTTCTTCTTCCATTCCTTCACTGCCTGCTCAATGTACAGATTGAACATCATTGGGGAATGGCTACAACACTGTCTTACTCCCTTTCCAACCTGTGCGTCTCTTTATTGCCCTTAGACTCTAATAACCGCTGTCTGGTTTTTGTATAGGTTGAATATAACTCGTCGCTCCCTATATTTTACCCCTGATACCTTCAGAATTTGGAAGAGTGTATTCCAATCGACATTGTCAAAAGCTTTCTTCAAATCGACAAACACTAAAACGTAAGTTTGCCTTTCTTTAGCCTATCTCCTAAGATAAGTCGTAATGTGAGTATTGCCTCCCGTGTTCCTACATTTCTCCTAAATCCAAACTGATCTTCCCTGAGGTCAGATTCCACAAGTTTTTCCATTCGTCTGTAAATAATTCGTGTTAGTATTTTACACCCATGACTTATTAAACTGATAGTTCTGTAATTTTCACACTTGCCTGTACTTACTTTCTTTGGAATTGGAATTTCAATATTCGTCTGTCTTGAACATCTTTCATAGCAGGTGATACAAGTTTTTTTCATGACTGGCTCTCCTAATGACACCAGCAGTTCAGACAGAATATCATCTACTCCAGGGGCCTTGTTTCAACTCAAGTCCTTCAGCGCTCTATCAAATTCTTTTCGCAGTATCATATCTCCTATCTCATCTTCCTCCACTCAGTCTTCCCTTTCTAGAATACTGCATTCAAGTTTATTTCCTTCGTATAGGCCCTCTATATATTCCTTCCACAGTTCAGCTTTCCCCTCTTTGCTTAGTACTGGTTTTCCGTCTGAGTTCTTGATATTCATACAGCCACTTTTCTTGTCTCCAAATATCTTTTATTTTCCTGTAGGCGGTATCTATCTTTCCCCTAGTTAGGCATTCTTCTACGGTTCTGCATTTGTCCTCTAGCCACTCCTGCTTTGCCAGTCTGCACTTCCTGTCAATCTCATTTTTCAGACGTTTAATACTCCCTTTTTCCTGTTTCACTTACTGAATTTTTATATTTTCTCCTCTCGTCAATTAAGTTCAGTATATCATGTGTTATCCAGGGGTTTATATTAGGCCTTGTCCTTCTGCCTACATGGTCCTCTGCAGCCTTCACTACCCTGTCTCTTAGAGCTACCCATTCTTCTTGTACTGTATTATTTTCCCCATTTCAGCCACCCCTGCCTAATGCTCCCTCTGAAATTCTCAACCACCTCTGGTTCCTTCAGTTTGTTAACTGGTATAATCATACCAGTGATTAAACCAGATAAAAGCGCTGTTTATTTGAATAGCTATCGACCCATCACCCTGACCAATGTCCTGTGTAAACTGTTGGAGTGCATGGTCAGTAGGCTGTTGTGCTGGATCTTTGAGACTCGGGACTTACTGGCTCCATGCCAGAGTAGTTTCTGCCTGGGTTGCTCCACCACTGACAACCTGATTTACCTCAAGTCCGCAATCCACACAGCCTTTTCCAGGTGCCAACATCTTATAGCCGTCTTCTTTGATATGCACAAGGCATACAATACTACCTGGCAACTACTTTACATGGGTGGGGCCTCCAGGGCTCCCTACCGATTTTTGTTAGCTTTTATTATCTTTTTTATTATCTTTTTAGCTGTCTGTACTTTTCGTGTTAAAGTTGGTGCCTCCTGTAGCACATCTCATGTGCAGGAAAATGGGGTTCCTCAGGGCTCTGTTTTGAGTGTTCCCTTACTTTTAGTAACCATTAACGGCCTAGCGACAGCAGTCAGGTTGTCAGCATCCCCTTCCCTTGATGCTGACGACCCCCCAGGGGGCCCACAGTTCTTTTGTGGGTACCTGTGTGGCGCGCACAGAGCCCCGAGCGGGAGCAGCCTTTCTTCCGCCCCAGGCTGCTTCACTTTCCCTCCCGGTTTATGCTTTCGCCCGGAGACGGGCGAATTTCGTGAGTTACGGTGGTTCTTGTTGTCGTTTCTCTTACTCCTTGGTTCCTTACTTTCTTACCCTTTGTTTTCTATCTTTCTCTCCTTGTACTCTCCTAGCCTTCTTCTCCTCACTAGTCTCCGCCTCGGCATTTGAGACACTTCTTTCCTTCCTCTTCACTTTCTCTATCCTTCTTCTTTCCTCCCTGTGCGCATCTGAAGGCCGACCCACGCATTATCATGTGTAGCAGGTGACGGGGTGATGCGTAATTCCCCACTCGGGGTAGACAAGTAGGGCACGTACGTACCCCCTGGTAAAGGCCAGGCCCAGGGAGGGGTGATTACCCGAGCTGGTACCTTCCGAATGTGCCGATTGGTCCCTCCGTCAGTTCTCGGGAGGTGTGACCTGAGGTGTGAACAATCACCTAAGGCGGGTAAGCCCTCGGAGAGGGCCCCCACTAGGAAGGAGCGCGCCATCGGAGACGCCAGTAATCACGGGGGACACTTCCGCGATGACTTCCTTCTCTTCTTTAGTGACGTTGACCCAGAAACGTAAGTTAGATTCGCCTCAGAAAAAAAAGACTCTGCCTAATGTACCAAAATTTCTTGTTGTCTCTCACACCGACGGAAAAGATTTCAATTCTGTCAATCCTTTCGTTATACACAAAGGTATAGATGCAATTGCTGGCCCTGTTAAAACCTGTTCACATCAGCGCAATGGCACATTGTTGCTGGAAGTGGACAGTGCCTTCCCAGCTCAGAAACTAATCTGGACTACACTGTTACACACGTTTCCTGTCAAGGTGGAAGAACATCGCACACTCAACTCGTCACGGGGGGTAGTCTTCACAAGATCCCTTGACGGGTTGTCTGATGAAGACATCCAATCCTATATGTCCGACCAGAGTGTGACAGCCGTCCATAGGGTAATGAAAAAGGTCGATAACCAGCTGACACCGACTCGTACTGTGTTTTTGACGTTCGACAGAGTTGACCTCCCGTCGAAGGTCAAAGCAGGGTATGAAGTCATCTCCGTCCGCCCTTATGTACCTAACCCAATGCGCTGTTTTCAGTGCCACAGGTACAACCATACCCGTGAACATTGCCCAAATGCAGCAAAGTGTGTCACTTGTGGTAGGGACGCCCATGAGGGGGATTGCCCACCTCTGTCCCCTCACTGCCTAAACTGCAACGGTGACCATGCGGCTTCCTCTCGCGACTGCCCTGTATACAAGGATGAGAAGGTCATCCAGCAAATTCGGGTTACGGAGAAGGTATCGACGTCTGCCACTCGAAAGTTGTTGGCGAGTTGAAAGCCCACTGTCCTCCCAGCGGGTACATACAGTAAGGTCCTCACCTCAACTCGACCTACCAAGGATTCCAGTACCCAGACTTGTGACTTCACTTTCGCTGACAAAGTTGTGCGATCCGCCAGCCCGAAGATTGCCTGTTCCATGTCCCCGCTTCCTCCTGCTGCTTCTAGGGTAGTCTTCGTCAACCTCTAGTAAACCGCGGGCACCTAAACAAAATGCCCGGACCTTGAAAAAGGAACCCGTCCGTGAGGATTTTCTGCGTTCTCAGGCTTCCCAACCGTCAACTGCCTCTCCCCGCCATCACTCTTCCAGAAGAGGTGACAAGAAAAAGAGTTCCTCTCCTTCCCCACCGAGGCGTGACCCATCCATCACGCCATCCAACAGTTGCCGGCCTCGGCCGTCATCTGTTTCACCGGGTCGCTCCGTCTGCCGGGCACCCGGCCCTTTACCGGCGGTGGAAACTGCCCCTCCTGATCAACTCAGGGAGGTGGCAGGTGCGTCGGTCGAACCTATGGACCACGACCCTTTGCCCCTAGACAGCGATAGCAGTGCTCCCTCGAAATTCGGTCCTCAGCGGCTGTCGAGGTGACCCCGCTTGCTAGTTGGTTTTTATCCTTATTTCTTCTCTCATTTTTATCATGGCGCTCCTTCAATGGAATATTCGCGGCATTAGTTCTAATCGGGAGGAGTTAAAACTACTCCTTCGATTGCACTGCCCACTTCTAGTCTGCCTCCAAGAAACTAAGTTGTGTCCACGTGATCGTGCAGACGTTCCACACTATACCTCTGTGCGGTTCGACCTGCCACCCGTGGAAGGTGTCCCAGCCCATGGAGGGGTTCTGATGCTCCTTCGAGACGATGTCTATTTCCATCCCATTTCCTTGCATACTCACCTACAGGCAGTTGCCGTCCGCATCACTTTATCCACATTTACCTTCTCCCTCTGTAATATCTATTCGCCATCGTCATCTGCCCTTACTAAGGCAGATGTGCTACACCTTGTTGACCAGCTCCCTTCACCTTTCGTGTTGGTAGGCGACTTTAATGCCCACACCCCCTATGGGGCTCTCCGGCACCTTGTCCGAGAGGCTCCCTTTTGGTGGACCTTCTCCAACACCTCGATCTTGTCTGCCTCAATACCGGTGCACCGACCTTCCTTTCAGACACAACACACACTTATTCCCATATAGACCTCGCAATATGCACTCCTCAGCTTGCCGGTCGGTTTGAGTGGTATGCACTTTCTGATACGTACTCAAGTGCCCATTTCCCTTGTAACATCCACTTCCTGCATCATTCCCCATCTCCTCGTCCCACCAGTTGGAACATTTCCAAAGCCAACTGGGGGCTTTATTCTTCCGTGGCTGTTTTTCACGATCGGAATTTTCCCACCTGTGACAGTCAGGTCGACTACCTCACAGAGGTTATTCTCACAGCTGCCGAACGTTCCATACCTCGTACTTCCTCTTCTCCACGTCATGTCCAGGTCCCTTGGTGGACTGCAGCCTGCCACGACGCGCTTAGAGCCCGGCGCCGTGCTTTACACACCTTCCGCCACCACCCAACTTTGGAGAATTGCATACATTATAAACGTATGAGAGCGCAATGTCGTCGTATCATAAACGACAGCAAGAAAGCTTGCTGGACTGCTTTTACTAGTTCTTTTAACCGTTTTACTCCCTCCACGTTTGTTTGGGGTGGCCTACGCCATATATCCGGCATCAAGGTCCACTCCCCGATTCCTGGCCTGACCGTGGAGAACGCAGTCCTCGTGGACCCCTCTGACGTTTCCAACGCATTGGGCCGTTTCTTTGCGGAGGTTTCGAGCTCTGCCCATTACCACCCTGCCTTTCTCCCTCGCAAACAGGTAGAGGAGGCACGGCCGCCTTCTTTCCACTCTTTTAATCGTGAAAATTATAACGTCGCCTTCACCATGCAAGAGATAGACCGTGCTCTCGCCCTGTCCCGATCTTCTGCTCCCGGGCCCAATTCCATTCATATTAAAATGCTCTCCTGCGGGCAAGTGCTTTCTTCTTAGTACCTACAATCGCATATGGACTGAAGGTCATGTTCCCACAAGTTGGCATGAAGCCATTGTTGTCCCCATCCCCAAACCAGGGAAGGACAAACATCTTCCTTCCAGCTATCGTCCTATTTCTCTGACGAGCTGTGTCTGTAAGGTGATGGAACGCATGGTTAACGCTCGGTTGGTCTGGCTCCTCGAATCTCGCCGCCTCCTGACTAATATCAAATGCGGTTTTCGTCGACACCGCTCTGCTGCTGATCACCTCGTTACGTTGTCAACCTTCATTATGAACAACTTTCTACAGAAGCGTCAAACAGTAGCAGTGTTCTTCAACTTGGAGAAGGCATACGATACCTGTTGGAGAGCGGGCATTCTCCATACATTGCACACATGGGGCCTTCGGGGCCGCCTTCCTCTTTTCATTCAAGCGTTTTTGGCGGATCGCAAGTTCCGGGTACGGGTGGGCTCTGTTTTGTCAGATACCTTTTGCCAGGAGAATGGGGTACCACAGGGCTCCGTCTTGAGTGTGGCACTCTTTGCCATTGCAATCAATCCGATCGTAGATTGCCTTTCAGCCGGCGTCTCCGGATCTCTTTTTGTTGACGATTTCGCAATTTATTGCAGCGCCCAGCGGACGTGTCTCTTGGAGCGTTCTCTTCAACGCTGTCTTGACCGTCTATATTCCTGGAGCATCGCAAACGGCTTCCGATTCTCCACTGAGAAAACTGTGTGTATAAACTTCTGGAGATACAAGGAATTTCTTCCACCTTCTCTACATCTCGGCCCTGTTGCTCTCCCTTTTGTGGAGACTACGAAATTCTTGGGACTCATGTTGGATCGTAAAATTTGCTGGTCCACACACGTGTCCTACCTGGCCGCCCGTTGTGCCCGATCCCTTAACGTTCTTCGTGTCCTCAGTGGCACGTCATGGGGAGCGGATCGTACTGTCCTGCTTCGCCTTTACCAGGCCGTTGTTCAGTCGAAGCTCGACTATGGAAGCCTTGTATACTCTTCTGCACGGCCATCGATTCTCCGCCGTCTCAACTCTATTCACCATCGGGGATTACGTCTGGCGACCGGTGCATTTTATACCAGCCCTGTTGAAAGTCTGTATGCCGAGGCTGCTGTATTACCCTTGACCACTCGACGTGACATACTCTTGTGTCAGTATGCATGCCGCTTGCGGTCGATGCCCAACCATCCATCTTACCGATTATTTTTTGACGACTTACTCGATTGCCAATATCAGTTGTCTGCGATTGCCTTACTTCCACCTGGAGTTTGGTTTCGCCGCCTGCTACAGCGGCTCAATTTTACCCTTCCTTCCACTTTTCGGTTGAGCGAAAGCCCATTGCCACCGTGGCATCAGGCCCAGGTTCACACTCACCTTGAACTTAGTTCGCTCCCCAAGGAGAGCACTCCGGATTTGGTATACCGCTCGAGGCTTGTCGAACTCCGTTCGCGGTTCGATAATGCCGTATTTATTTACACTGATGGTTCCAAGAGCACTGCCGGTGTCGGATCTGCCTTCGTCGTCGGGGACAACCGGTTCCAATACAAGCTCCCTGACCGGTGCTCAAACTTCACGGCTGAGCTTTTCGCCCTCCACCAGGCCGTTTTGTATACCTGCCGCCACCGCCAACCTTTCTATGCCATCTGTTCGGACTCCCTTAGTGCCCTGCAGAGTCTTAAGGACCCTTTCTCGAACCATCCTCTCATGTATCGGATCCAACGCTCCCTCCAGTTGCTGGCGGATGACAGCTGTCACGTTTCTTTCCTGTTGGTCCCTGGCCACGTGGGAGTGCCCGGGAATGAGACCGCCGACATAGCAGCCAAGGCCGCAGCTATTTTGCCTCGCATGGCTACCTTTTGAGTCCCATCGGACGTTGTTCAACGGGCTCTTCGCCGGAGTATCGTGTCGCAATGGCACAGTGCGTGGTTTTCAATGTACAACAATAAATTGAGAACTGTAAAACCGATCCTGACCGCTTGGAGGACCTCCTCACGCCCCTCTCGGCGAGAGGAGGTCATCCTGGCCCAGTTGCGGATCGGTCACTGCCGTTTCAGCCACCGTCACTTGCTCTCTGCTGACCCTGCGCTGCGCTGCGTTGAATTGCTGACAGTGCGACATGTTTTACTGACTTGTGTTAATTTTAATCATCTCCATGTAGCCCTTCACTTTCCGTCTACTCTGGAGGAAATTTTAGCTGATGACACACGAGCAGCTGCTCGAGTTTTGCGTTTTATCAACTTGGCCAACTTATCCAAGGATATTTAACCCTTTTAATTGTCTTTTATCTTTCGTTTTTAGCCTCTTGTTGATGTTCTGACAGTCACCTTTTTTCTTTGAGATCATAGCGAATCTATGTTCTTGGCTGGGCGTTAATGACCATAGAAGTTGTTTGCGCCCTAAAACCACACACACACACACACACACACACACACACACAAAAAAAAAAAAAAAAAAAAAAAAAAAAAAAAAAAAAAAAAAAAAAAAAAAAAAAAAATTGATGTTGTCGACTTCTGCATCTATTTTAGCTCTTCCAGCACCCAAGTCACTGAATGCAGACTGCAGGGAGCCATTCAGAAGGTGCAGTCTGGGCTCTGCACCACAGCTTCCAGTTTTCTGCCCCAAGACTAATGTTATACACTTCTATCGGTGCCAGACTGTTCACCCTCACTCTGAACTTCACCCTGACGACCACTTACTCAAAGTAGTGGAAACCCATAGGTTTTTAGGACGGGTCTTTGGCGCCCGGCTGATGTGGCTTTGCCACATTCGTCAGCGGAAGCGGGAGTGCTGGTGCCATCTGAATGTTCTTCGCCATCTGGGCCATACCACTTGGGGTGCTGATCGCTCCACAGTGTTACAGCTGTACACAGTGCTGGTGCAGTCTCGGCTTGACTTTGTGTGCATTGCCTATGGTTTGGCATCACCTTCGGCATTGCACCTGTTGGACCCCATCCACCACTGTGGGGTTCGCATTGCAACAGGTGCCTTCTGAACCAGCCCTGTTAAGTCTGCTTGTGGAAGCCGATGCCCCACCTGTGGGTCCACTGCCAACAACTGCTCATGGTCTCTGCAGCCCATGCCAAGCCATCAGAATCATCATCTGCTTTTCTCAGATGTGGTCGTCCGTCCTAAAAAACGGCGAACCCGTTCAGGTTAGAAGATTTCTTTCCACGTCCAATCTCTTATGTTGAGAGTCTTTTTCTTTTACCATCTCCATAACTGGCCCATGCACATACACTTCCACGGTACATGCCAAGGCCGCGTATTCGGTTGGATTTGGCCCATGGACCAACAGACCCTGTTCACCCTGAGGCTCTTAGACATCAGTTTCTCGCTGTCATTGCCTCATTCCATCGACATGACCTTGTACAGAAGTGATGGATCAGGATGTAATACTGATAATGGGGTAGCTGCTTATATATTTGTCTGGAGATAAAAAGCATGATCATAACACTTTAAGGAATGCCACTTAATGATGTTGATTGAACCTTCTTTAACGCCAACACTTTCAGTATTCTGAAAAAGTTGCTTTCCCTATCCCAACGCAGCATGACAATTCATTCACTGTGATGTGTCTGTCAGCAGTCACCAATTTGTTAACTCTCTGCACCTTGTCTGGAGTGTGTGCAGTACGAGGGCTGCTTTCATCACGTGACCTGCTTGTCCACCAACTAACTGTACTGTGATCTACAGCAGCATCTCCATACACCTTTTTCAACCTCTCGTGGATGTTTTCCACTGTCTCATTTCCACAGTACAGGAATTCAATGACAGCACATTGCTTCTGACGAACATAAAGTGTAGCAGCCATCCTGAAGACATATTGTGACGGCGCCACTCACAGGAACAGGCTGCACGAAGTTTGAAAACAAGCAGGAAGGATGTATCTACACTCTGTAAAACTTTCAACCATGAAGAATGAATTTTTTTTTTTTTTTTTTTTTTTTTTTTTTTCAATAGTCTGAGTTTGTTTTGGAGTGACCCTCGTAACATTGATAGTATCTCTAATGATGCACCGAAATTCCAGAAAAGAAATTTTTATATATGTTGCAGCAAAGCTGCTTATTTATAGGTATGCTGAATAGTTTTGGGCTTTGCCCAGTTTCTTAATCCCTCTATTACAGAGTACAATGTTCATTTTTGGAACGGGATACATGGATACAATAATTTTATGTGGTATATTTGTCGTAAAGATGAGTTTTCTTTTTTTGGGTATCAAGATAACTTCTGATTGCCAAAGTAAAGAAGATATAAAATGCAGAATGGCTATGGGAAGAAGAGTTTGTGAAGGAGCTAAATTTGTTGATATCCAATATTAGTTTAAATGTTAGGAAGTCCTTTCTGAAAGCATTTTTGTGGTGTGTAGCATTGTATGGAAGTGAAATGTGAACGATAAGGAGGTCAGACAAAAAGATGATAGAAGCTTTTGAAATGTGGTTCTACAAATGAATGATGATTAGATGGGTAGGTCATGTAACTAATGAGGAAGTGCTCAACAGAATTGGGGAGAAAAGGAGTTTCTGACATATCCTGACTAAGAGAAGGAATAGGCTGTTGTGACACATTCCGACACACCAAAGAAACATCAACTTAGTAAGCAGATTTGAAAGGATGTAGGTTGCTGTAAGTATCCTCAGATGAAGAGGCTTGCACAGGACAGGATAGTGAGGAGAGCTGCATCAAACCAGTCTGGCGACAATTACATACATTTGTTTATGTTTGGACACTGCATGTGTAATGCTGCTTGTTTCAAATATTTTTAACTGTATATGCTGTTTAGATTACTAAACATTTTTGGTAACCTTAACCAGTGTATACCCTTCCTTAGTCACCCACCAAACAAGCAACCACAAGCAATAACTTATATTAGCACAACCACAATATTGTCTATAAAGTCACTAGAATATGAAACAAGAAATATAAAGCACTTAAAATAGTTCTAAATGTAAACTGGAAAAATGTGTGTGTGTGTGTGGGGGGGGGGGGGGGGGGGGGAGGAGAGAGGGGGAGAGAGAGAGAAAGGAGAAGAATCGTATGTAATGGAACTGAGCAGAGATGCCCACAGGGACGGAGTCATTGAAATTTGGGGGGTGGAAAGGAGGGGGGTTAAAAATTAGTACTTTTGGCCAACGCGGGAGGTACGGGCTTTATAAAAAAAATTTACAAAATGTGAAATAAAAGCTATTTAATTTCAATATTAAATGACAAAACCATATTTATTAGGTAATAAACTAGAAATCCAAGACCCAATATTTCGGGTAGTGGGGGGGGGGGGGGGATCTGAGTATCTCCTACTTTGTCTAATCAGTGATATTCCCACAAACATTAAGTAAAAGAAATAATGAAAATAGTGTTTAATATCTTACAATAAACTTATCTGCATTGACAGCTTTTAAAATTACAACAAAGTATTTGGAAATATACAGCCTGACATACATTGTAAAAAATAAGTGAATGTAAGTAATTAAGACATTAATAATAATAATGGATGCTGTTCTATTTGAACTAATTGAAGAGCAAGACTCTGTGGTCATGGAAGAAGTCAGTACATGAAGTTTAATATAAAAACTTAATGGAGTCCTATGCATATGACAATCTTAAGCTTATGTAAAAAGAATCAATAATGAATAAAAAGAATTAGTTTAATTTCTTAATTTTTCAAGGACTTCCTTGACAATAAAGAGTGAGCCATGAGATAACTCTTCAATTTAGATTTAAAAGCTTATGGGTTAGTACTAAGATTCTTGAGTTCTTGTGGCTTCTTATTGAAAATGGATGCTGCAAAAGAGTAGTCAAGGAAGTGTGATCCAAATGTAGATTTGATTTGTCCAGTATTTACCAACTGAAAGCTGCTAACTTACCAATTTCACTTCATGCGACCTTGCTGCACTCTGACAATGATACTTAGCACTCCTGATTTGGGGAATATAATTTCTTTCAGGTGTTTTACAATGTGGAGCATCCCTCATGGTTGTACCTACTGTGGTTTCCCTTTCCTTGGTCTTTTATATTGGGAAGGTATAAATAGGACACCCAGTACATAGGTACAGTGAAGTTCGATGGAAAGATGGACAGGATTTCTGGTCAAACGAGTACAGATTAATAAATACAAAATCAGTAGGGGCCATTACAGGAGTAGGTCTAATAATAAGAAAGTAGGAATGCTGTTAATCTACTGTGAGCAGCACAGTGATTGCATTATTGTAGTCAAGATAGATACGAAGCCAACATTGACCACAGTTGTAGAAGTTTATATGCCAATTAACTCTGTCAATGATGAGATCATAGAAATGTATGGGAAAGTAAAGTAAATTATTCAGATAGTTAAAGCAGAGGAAAACTTAATTTTGATGGGGGAATGGAATTGGGTAGTAGGAAAAGGGACGGAAAAATAGGTGTATATGGACTGGGAAAAAGGAATAACAGTTTAAGAATCGTGAAACATGGTTGTATTTGTGGAAGAGATCAGGAGACACCGAAAGGTACCAAATATATTGGATAATGGTAAGACATAAATTTTGGAACCGGGTTTTAAACTGTAAGACCCCCCCCCCCCCCCCGGGGGGGCCTCATGGTTCTTTCGTATGTATGTCCGTCGCGAGCACGGGACCCAGAGCTAATATGGTCTTTCTTCCTTCTTTCCTTGCTGGACTGCATTTCCTTTCCCTACCCCTCCCTCCCCCTTCTTGTCCTCACTCATTCTCCTCCCCACTGGGGCACCTATAACCTTAACAGTTTGGTCCTCCTACCCAAAACAAACAACCAACCAAACTGTAAGACATACCCAGGAGCAGATGTAAACTCTGACCACATCTTATTGGTTATGAACTGCAATCTGAAACTAAAAAAACTGCAGAAAGGTTAAAAAGAAAGAAAAGGTGGGACCTGGATAAACGAAAATTCTTGAGTGTTTCAGAGGGAGCAGTATGCAACAATTTACAGAAAAGATCAATGGATAGCTTTGAGAGATACCACCACCACCTCAAAGGCAGTCGAGGATTAAATAGGTAGAAGGCAAGGACCTACAAAAAATCCTTGGATGTCACAGGGCATACTGATGGAGAGAGAAGATATAAACATGCAGTAAATGAAGTGGGGAAAATGGAATACAGACAACTAAGAAATAACACTGACAGGAAGTGCAAAATTGCTAAGCAGGTGTAGCTAGAGGGCAAATGCTAGTCTGTAGTAGAAGGTATAACTACCGTAGGGGAAAATAGATGCTACCTACATTTGGAGACAAGAAAAGCAGCTGCATGAACATAAAGAACTAAGATGGCAAACTAGTTCAGAGCAAAGAAGGGAAACCTGAAAGGTGGAAAGTATCTGTACAAGGGCTCTACAAAGGAAATTAACTTTGAAACAATGTTGTAGGAAGGGAAGAAGAGGAAGATGAAATGGGAGATACTAGACTGAAGAAGGAATTTGACAAAGCACTGAAAGACATAATCTGAAACAAGGTCCCTGGAGTAAATGAGATTCCCTCAGAGCTCATGAAGACTCTAGGAGAACCATTTATGACAAAACTATTTCACCTGTGCGTAAGATATAGGAGACTGACAAAATATCCCAAGATAAATACAAAATCATGAGTTGTTAAGATTGAAAAATTTTAACATTAATTATTTACAGAAGAATGGAAAATCTGGTAGTAGCTGACCTCGGGGAAGATCAGTTTGTATTTAGAAGAAATGTAGGAATATGGGAGGCAATACTCAAGACTTTTCAGAAGATAGATCAAGGAAAATCAAACCTACATTTCTAGCTTTTGTAGATTTGGAGAAAGCTTTTGACAATGTTGACTGGAATACACTGTTTGAAATTCTGAAGTCAGGTGGGGTACAATATGGGAAACAGGAGGTTATTTACAACTTGTACAAAAACCAGACAGCAGTTATAGGAGTCGAAGGGTATGAAAGGGAAGCTTTGGTTGGGAAGGGAGTAAGACAGGGCAGTAGCTGTGAAGGAAAGCAAAGAGAAATTTGGGGACAAAATTAAAGTCCATGGTGAAGAAATAAAAACATTGTTTTGTAGATGACATTGAATTCTGTCAGAGACAGCAAAGGACCTGGAAGAGCAATTGAATGGAGTGGACAGTGTGTTGAAAGGAGAGTTTGATGGAAATGATGCACAGCTGGGGGTGCAAATCATTAAAATAAAAGCCATTTCATTGTGTTGAGATCTATTTGTGAAATTTCTTTCAACTACTTCCTCACCCAGATGCAAACATATTTTGTTAGCACCCACTGAAAAGGGAGACATGATCATCATAATAAAAGAAATCAGACTGAAAATGGAAAAGGCATAGATGTTCCTTTTTCCTGCATGTTAGACAATAGAATGGCAGAGAAATAATATTAAAGGATTAAAATTGTGTGCCGGAACCGGGACTCGAACCTGGGACCTTTGCCTTTCGTGGGCAAGCGCACTACCGACTGTCGGTTCCAGGAAGGATTCAACAACATTTTTTAGAAGGTTAAGTTGCTACTCACCACAGAGACATCCACAGAGTCATGAAAGCCACAAATAACAGAATACATCTTCATAGCTTTCAGCTCCTACTGCCTATGTCAGAGAAACACACACACACACACACACACACACACACACACACACACACACACACATATATTCAACCTTCAACCATCTGTGGCCACTGTGGTCATCTGTGGGACTCAGCACGGCAGAAGGTGAGAGAAACCAGTGCTGGTGATAAGGAAGTGGAGAGGGAACCAGGAAAGGAGGGAAGAGATGCACAGCAGGGATGGGGGAATACGCCATTGCTGATGGACGGGGGGGGGGGGGGGGGGGAAGGAGGAAGGGGGGGAGTGGGGTGTACTGCAGGATGCGACACATACATGAGGCTAGAGTGTTGGCAGGGAGGGGGAGGGGAGGATGGTGGGGGGCCAGAACTAGGGAAGGTTTACGCCTGGGGGATTGTGAGAGTATAGGATACATTTCAGGGACAGTTCCCAGCTGTGCAATTCAGAAAGCTGGTGTTTGTGGAAAGGATCCATATGGCAGAGGCTGTGTAGTCATTGAAGTGAGCCCATCATGCAGTGCTGCATGCTCTGCAACAGGATGGTCTAGCTGTCTCCTGCCCACTGTATGACGATGACCATTCATCCGCGTAGACAGCTTGTTGCTGGTGATGCCCACGTAGAAAGTTGCACAGTGGTTTGCAGCTCAGTTTGTAGCACGATTGCATTCTCAGGTTACTTGCCTTTTATGGGATAGGAAATGCATGTGATAGGACTAGAGTAGGTGGTGGGATGGTGGACAGGATAGGTTTTGCATCTTGGTCTATTGCTGGAATATGATTCACAAGGCAAGGGGTTGGGAGTGGGGATGGACAAGGATATTATGTAGGTTTGGTGGATGGCAGACTAACTACAGTAGGCCCATAGGAGAGGGGAGGATATTAGGTAGAGTTTTTCTTATTTCAGGGTTGGAAGAAAGGTAGCCAAACCCTGGTTGGAGAATGTGGTTTAACTGATTCAATCCTGGGTGCTCCTTTGAATGCATCACCTACAAACAAATTCGGCACAGCCATTGGCACCTGTATGGCGTGTTGTTATGTCAACCCCAACCCGTTCATGGGTCATCTAGAGGAATTATTCCTGACTACCCTGAATCCCAAACCTCTTCATAATCTGGACTGAAGGTGAGGACTCATATCTACATTCCTTCAAAACCTTAACACCTCCAACATTCACTTCAAATGGTCCTTCTTAACCCAACAAGCCACCTCCCTCAACACTGACCTTGTAATGTCCCTGCTACCCATAACATTTAAGTTCGAATAAATTCTGTGTTCTTGTGTGTCATAACATGACAAAGATGGGACATTGAGAACATATGGTAGTGGAATACACAATATCTATTTATTATCTCGATGCAAAATTCAAAGTTGAGATGGTCTCATCTTGGAATATGATTCCCACAGAAGCAGAACTCCAGATTTTAAGCAGACAAATGAAACTCGGTAACAGCCACAAATTATGACTTTTTTCACTTTTTAACTCGTAAAACAAGACACACTGACATTCCGCCATCTTGGCTGTTACACTCTCAAGTACATAGTCTTTGTGATCTCAAGTTCTTTGGGTACTACGTTTGCAAACAATACAGGCTCCAAGCACCTCGGCCAGACGTCAACTGACCAAGAGACTAAGTGCAATCTGGTTTTATAGAAACACAAAAATTGTAAATTTTGTCTTTGGTTTATGTACTAAAAATATATACAAATATTTATTTTTGACATGAAATTAATAGATATGTTGTTTAGAACCATTTAAAGAGAATGACAATGACAGTTAAATTTATAAACAAACAAGTGAAAATGACAACTGAAAAGGCATGTTTTAATAATTCATAACAACATATCTTTTGGATTCTGTGGTGCTTTCTGAAAAATAACATAAAATTCAAATACTCTAAAATATGATCAATTTCTTTCAAATGAGTAATGAAATCGGTATTAATCCATATCAAGTGATTTAGTGAACTAAAGGCTCCAAAATCTTTTACATGACACACCAGATCACAAAATATGCAAGATGACCAGTTTACATTGATATAATTCCTTTTACAAGCTATTAACAGAAGATTTTCATATCTACATAGTGTTAAAATACTGTAAGTAATGTACTAATATAAGGTGTCAAGCAGTCAACAATCTGAAGATTGGTTTGAACACCACAGTGCTTTACTAGGCCTGGTCCTGTTTGGAGGTGGTATGCCATTGCCTTCCTTCGAACTGACTTACCCAGCCAGTTATAGGGGCTCTACAGTTTGTCGGTTCCGAATCACGGTGCTACTTGGTATTTATCACATGAGCAATACTGCTAGAGGTGAAAGAAGTGGAAAGTGACAGATAAAAATCCTAGGACCTGGCGGGGATCGAACTCGGTACCCTTGGACTTGTAGTCTGGCACTCTACCACTGTGTAATGGGATCGTGTCTTAATACTTCGTGACAATCCCCAAAACAATGAAGTTTATGTAATTGTATTTCTGTCAAAAATGTGTATCACATGCTAAAATCAAGTATTTGGTGTGTCAAGTTATTGGTATCGAACGTTTCAGTTGAGTTTGATGGTATCGGGTTCTTAATATTTCGTAGTGGATTACTTGTTATGTTATAACCTCCACCTCAAAGGTGGCCTTATCAGTACCCCTGCCCACGTCAAACCTAAAAAAGCATCAACAATACCTCCATTTTGACAGCTGCTACACATTTCACATCAAAAAATCCCTTACATCCAGCCAAGCCATCCATGGTTGTCGCATCTGCAGTGACGAGCACTCCCTCTCCAAATATGCCGAACGTCTCACTGGGGCCTTAACTGACCGCAGTTACCCACCAAACCTTATCCAGAAACAGATCTTATGAGTCCTGTCTGTCAAGACACCCATCACCTCCCTCACACCCACCCTCCACCCACAAAGGAGCAACCCTCTTGAGGACTGGAGCAATTAAACCACACTCTCCACCAGAGTTTTGACTATGTCTCATCCTGCCTTGAAATGAGAAATATCTTACCCAATATCATCCTCAACTCCCTACAGTGCTATTCCACTGCCCACCAAACCTACGTAATATCCTTGCCATCCCTACTACAACCCTACTCCCAACCTCTTGCCCCGAGGCTCGTATTACTGCAATAGACAAAGATGCAAAACCTGTCCCATCCACCATCCCACACTCACCTCCTCCAGTTTCATCACATGCATTTCTTATACTATAAATAACAGCGGAACCTGTGAGACCAGTCTTGATATTTACAATCTGGTGACTCACTTCAATGACTGCTACACTGCCTTTGTCATCTGGATCCTCTCCACAAACACCAGCTTTCTTAATTGCACAGGTGGAAACTCTCCCTGCAATATATACTATGCTCCTGCAATCTCCCTGGCCTAAACTTATGCTAGTTCCTGTCCACAGTATCCCATCCCGCCACACTTCAGTTGTTGTTGTTGTTGTTGTTGTTGTTAGGTTGTTTAAGGGGGACAAAACTACAATGGTCATCAGTCCCCCATTCCACCTCTAGGCGGCAAAAGTAAAACCATACACGTGAAAGATATCACGCACAGAGTTTAAAATTGCGATGTGGGAGAGGAGTCCCACCGAGTCCATAAAACATAATCAAGAAGAACAAGACAAAACGAAGAGACGGTCACACAAACACAACTTACAACAAAGAAACCGATGGCCGTGGTTGACCGACCATAAGAATAAAAAAAAGGAAAAGTCAACCACTCGGTAACACACAGAAATCTCCAGTTAAATCGAATGATAAAAACCCCCTGCTCGTATAAAACGTAAAACTGTATCTGCCATTGCAGCATCGTCACCTAAAACATCTGATAAAACGGCAGGCAGGTTAAAATTCCGCCGCAAAGCAGCTAAAACGGGGCAGTCCAACAATATGTGGACGATTGTCAGACGGGAGCCGCACCGACATTGGGCTGGGTCCTCACCCCGAAGGAGATGTCCATGGGTGAGCCATGTATGCCCAATGCGGAGGCGACACAAGACCACTGAGTCCCGTCGTGAACCGCGCATGGAGGAGCGCCATGCAACCGTCGTTTGCTTGACCACCCGGAGCTTGTTGGGCGTGCGCAGGCTACGCCACTCAGTATCCCAAAGCTGACGTACTTTCTGGCGCAACAATGAACGGAGATCAGAAGCCGTGAGGCCGATCTCTAGACAGGACATACCTACAGCCTGCTTGGCAAGCCTGTCAACACGTTCATTGCCCGGGATACCAACATGACCTGGAGACCAGATGAACACCACCGATCGCCCGGACCGTGTAATGGCATAAAGTGTCTCCTGAGCGGCCAACACCAGGGTAGACCGTGGGTAACACTGCTCCAGAGCTCGAAGGCTGCTCAGGGAGTCGCTGCAAACAACAAAAGACTCGCCTGAGCAAGACTGGATATGCACAAGAGCTCTGTGAATGGCCACCAGCTCTGCAGTGTAAACACTGCAGCCATTCGGCAGAGAGTGCTGTTCCACATGGTCACCGTGTGTATAGGCAAATCCAACACGGTCATCCACCATTGAGCCATCGGTGTAGATCAGGTCATAACCACGGAACTCCGCTATGACAGCCAAGAACTGACGGCGGAGCGCCTCCAGTGGTACTGAGTCTTTGGGCCCATGGGCCAATTCCAGCCGAATAGACGGCCTTGTCAAACACCATGGAGGTGTATGCACCTGGACCCGATATGGACACGGAAGGGGCAAAGACTCAAGTTCCAGGAGGAGGGACCGAACTCTATAGGCTATCGTATGACCTGACCTGGGGCGTCGCTGATGGTGAGGGACGACCACATTAGAAAAAAGAAAACGACGGTTTGGGTGGCCTGGGGAGCAATACACGTTCGCTGCATAAGCTGCGAGCAGGTGTTGGCGGCGGATCCCCAAAGGTGGGATCCCAGCCTCCACGAGTAAACTGTTCACCGGGCTGGTGCGGAAAGCGCCCGTCGCAATGCGGACCCCACAGTTGTGAATGGGGTCCAGGAGATGCAGTGCCGAAGGTGCCGCAGACCCATAGGCAATGCACCCAAAATCGAGACGGGACTGCACCAGCGCCGTGTAAAGCCGCAACAGTGTCGAGCGATCAGCACCCCAGGTCGTATGACCCAGGTGGCGGAGAAGGTTGAGATGGCGCCAGCACTTCCGTTTTAGCTGACGAATGTGGGGGAGCCACGTCAGCCGAGCGTCAAAGACCAGACCCAAAAACCGATGCGTGTCTACCACTGTCAGGGGTTCGTCGTTAAGGTAAAGTTCAGGGTGAGGGTGGACGGTCCGACGCCGACAGAAGTGCATCACTCTAGTCTTGGTGGCAGAAAACTGAAAGCCATGGGTAAGCGCCCAGTTCTGCGCCTTCCGAATAGCACCTTGCAACCTACGCTCAGCAACCTGGGTGCTGCAGGAACTAAAAAAGATACAAAAGTCGTCAGCGTAAAGAGAAGGGGAGACCGACGATCCAACTGCTGTCGCTAGACCATTGATAGCAACTAAAAATAATGGAACACTTAAAACTGAGCCCTGAGGAACGCCATTCTCCTGGATGTATGAGGCACTCAGGGAGGCACAAATTTGAACACGAAAGGTACGGACAGCTAAAAAATTCTGGATAAAAATCGGTAGGGAGCCCCGGAGGCCCCAGTCATATAAAGTGTTGAGGATGTGGCGTCGCCAGCTGGTATCGTATGCTTTGTGCATATCAAAGAAGACGGCAACAAGGTGTTGGCGCCGGGAAAACGCTGTGCGGATTGCAGACTCGAGGTACACCAGATTATCGGTGGTAGATCGACCCTGGCGAAAACCGCCCTGGCATGGAGCCAACAATCCTCGAGTCTCAAGAATCCAACACAACCGCCGACTGACCATCCGCTCCAGCAGTTTGCACGGCACGTTAGTCAGGTTAATGGGCCGATAGCTATCCAAGGTAAGAGGATTTTTGTCGGGCTTAAGCACAGGGAGGATGATACTCTCCCGCCACTGTGACGGGAACACATCATCACACCAAATGCGGTTATAGACCGCAAGTAGGTTTCGCCGACTATCTGCTGAGAGATGTTTCAGCATTTGACTATGGATGCTATCAGGCCCTGGCGCCGTGTCAGGACATTGTTGAAGAGCACTGAGGAGCTCCCACTCAGAAAAGGGAGTGTTGTAAGATTCAGAGCGGCTGGTACGAAAGGAGAGAGACTGGCGTTCTACCCTCTCCTTTACTGCACGGAAGGCCGGTGGATAATTTGCAGAGGCAAAGGCACGAGCATAATGCTCGGCGAACATCTCTGCAAGTGTGGCCGGGTCCGTACATAGGACTCCATTTGAGGAGATCCCAGGGATTCCCACTGGCGTCTGTAATCCCTGTAGCCGTCTGATCTTACTCCAGACCTGCGAGGCTGAGGTGCCTGTCCCAATAGTGGAAACGTACCTCTCCCAGCACTCCTGTTTCCGTCTTCGTATAAGCTGGCGAGCACGAGCGCGAAGCCGTTTAAAATTGATTAGGTGCTCCTGAGAGGGGTGCCGTTTGTATCGCTGTAAGGCCTGCCTGCGGTCTTTAATGGCCTCAGCGATCTCCGGCGACCACCACGGCACTGTCTTACGCCGTGGGCACCCAGATGTACACGGAACGGTCGCGTTCGCAGCAGAAATGATGGAATGTGTGGCACTCTCGACCACCACATCGATTTCCTCGAGTGGGGGAGGGCCAACGATGGCAGCGGAAGCATAGTCTTCCCAGTTAGCCCTGTGCAGAACCCACCTAGGTGGGCGCGCTGGGGACTCGCGTTGTGGGAGTGACAAAAAGACAGGGAAATGGTCACTGCCACACAAGTCGTCATGGGCTCTCCAGTGAACAGATGGTGGAAGGCTGTGGCTGCAGATCGACAGATCAATGGCCGAAAAAGTGCCATGTGCCACACTAAAATGCGTGGGGGCACCTGTATTCAAGAGGCAGAGGTCGAGTTGAGTTAGGAAATCCTCGACAACCCTGCCATGACCAGAGATCGTAGAACCACCCCACAAGGGACTGTGGGCATTGAAGTCGCCCAACAGCAAGAAAGGTGGGGGTAGTTGAGCAATGAGTGCAGCCAAGACGTTCACAGATACGTCACCATCTGGCGGCAAGTAGATACTGCAGACGGTAAACTCCTGTGTGGTCCTCACCCTGACAGCCACTGCTTCTAATGGCGTTTGAAGTGGCACAGATTCACTATACACAGAGGTGAGGACATACACACACACTCCACCTGATACCCTGTTATATATGCTACGGTTGCAGTAAAATCCCCTGCAGCCCCGAAGGGCAGGGGTCCGCATTGCTGGAAACCAAGTTTCCTGAAGAGCAATGCAGAAAGCAGGTGTCGTGCTCAAAAGCTGCCGTAGCTCAGCCAGGTGGGGGAAGAAACCGCCGCAGTTCCACTGGAGAATGACATTGTTCGAGTGCTGGGAAGACATGAATCCGAGTCGGTGGGCTACAACTCAGCATCACTGGCACCCACCGGTGTAGGCGTGTCATCGGGATTGTCCGTTTTCTCAATGGCGTCCCCGAGAGCGAGGTCCTCGGGTGACGCAAGAATCTCCACCTCATCCTCAGAAGCAGAGGTGCAGGGGGAGGGGGGTGGTGGCACTGAAGCCACCGTGGTGTCTCTTGTGATGCCCGTCTTTGGTTTCTGTTTACCCCTCCGTTCCCTCGGGGGCTTCGCTGGTGGGAGGTGCTCCTTGGACTCAGCCACAGGGACTGAGGAGGAGCGTGAAGCCCTACGACCAGCAGTCTGCGAGCGCGCCTGCTGCTGGTTAGTGTCACTATTTACACTGGCAGAAGGGAGCGTCCCAAGGGACCCCTTCCGTGTCAGGGAAGCCGGAGAAGGTTGTTCTGTCTCTGGCGGAGAGGTGGTAGCTGATCCCGAGGCTTTCGCCTTGGGAGCTTTGGAAGGATGGCCCCCAACCTCCGTGGGGGCAGGCTTAGGTTGGCGGCCCTGGGGGCCCACAGGAACAGAAGAAGTAGAAAATACTGTCGCCGCCAAGGAGAGTGGCGACGACGTCACTGCTGCGAACGTGTTTTTCATTGTTACAGGGTGCAGACGATCAAACTTTTTCCTTGCCTCATTATAGGATATACGGTCCAGGGTTTTATATTCTGTAATTTTCCGCTCCCGTTGAAATGCGGGGCATTGCGACGAGCAGGGAGGATGGTTCTGACCACAGTTTACGCAGATGGGAGGCGGAGTGCATGGGGCGTCCGGATGTGCTGGACGCCCGCAGTCCCTGCATGTAGCACTGGACATGCAACGGGAAGACATGTGGCCGAACTTCCAGCATTGGAAGCACCTCACAGGGGGAGGAATATAAGGCCACACGTCAACACGGTAAACCATCACCTTTACCTTTTCGGGTAATGTATCACCCTCAAAGGCCAAGATGAAGGCACCAGTTGCGACCCTATTATCCTTTGGGCCCCTATGGACGCGCCGGACAAAATGAACGCCTCGTCGTTCAAGGTTTGCCCGTAGCTCATCGTCTGTCTGGAGCAATAAATCCCGATGGAAAATTACTCCCTGAACCATATTCAGGGACTTGTGGGGAGTGATGGTCACCGCAACGTCACCCAGCTTGTCACAAGCGAGTAGCGCCCGTGACTGGGCCGGGGATGCTGTGTGGATGAGAACAGACCCGTTGCGCATTTTAGAGATGGAGTCCACTTCCCCAAACCTGTCCTCTAGATGTTCCACAAAGAACTGAGGCTTGGTCGCTGAGAATGAGTCCCCATCAGTCCTGCTGCACACGAGATATCGAGGAACATAATCTTCACCCTGTTTTGTGGCCCGACGTCCCTCCCAAGGCGTGGTCAGGGAGGGGAACGTTTGGGGGTCGTACGTAGATGCATTAAACTTTCCCTTCTTAGAGACGGCGGTTGTACGTCCGCCAACGTCACCCGATTTGTGTCTTTTCATGGCGGGTGATCCGCCCCGATGCCACCCACTCCGATCAGGGGCTCTCCTCATGGGCGCCACCCAGCCACAACAACGTCACCTGGCGGGATGACCGTTGCCGGGAGTCCTGATGCCCCACAGAGACAAGCATCGACTCCTTGGCTTGCATGAGGAGTATGCAGCTCTGGCACCGGTAGAGCGATCCCTGTGTTGTCAGGGGGCTACAGCCAAGAGGGTACATGACGACCCCACCACAACGGACTGGCTACCGTGTTGGCTTTCTGGCGCTACGTGAACCATCATAAAGTAGAGTGCTGAGATATCAGTGCACAATGGATGCGACTTGCACGGAAAAAAGATATGACCTGCCCAGTGGCAGAATAGAATCCGCAGTCGCAAGTCCATTCCATGATGGGTGCTTAAGATGGCATGGCACGAGAATTACATGATGCACCATGTAAGGTGTCCTTCCCCAAATGGTTCGCTCTTCTGAAAAATTTTGAAAAATGGAGGGTCAAACCCACATAGGGGACCACAGATGGAAAGCCGAAAAGTATGAAGACTCCTTTTAGTCGCCTCTTACGACAGGCAGGAATACCGCGGGCCTATTCTTACCCCCGAACCCGCAGGGGGACACACTTCAGTCCCTCCCTTTCTTTTGCCCTCTCTGTCAGACTACACCTGCATATTCCCCCACCTCTGGTAGTGCATCCTGTGTGTTCACTCATTTAGTGAACCTCCAAAAAAAAAAAGCTCTTAGTGAAGAAAGTAAGTAAATAAAGAAAGTAAAAAGTGTTTTTAAACTGACATTTTTCATTCATTCTTCTATCAGATCATTTTATATGCACATTCAAAGTATTTTTATCGCATGAGAAATTTTACATCCTGGAGACAGCACAGATACGAGTCATATTGCGGCCACTTACAAAAGTGACAGTGGCTATAGTGTTGCAATGTGCATGCGCAGCCGAGGTTCAAATTCTCTTTTAAGCCCACTGGAGGTAGCATATGTGCACTCCTGCAGCAGGGAGAGGCAAGGGGGAAATGTCGTATTTAACATTGGCATTGGTGCTGGTAGAGATGCCAGCTCCTGCTTACTCGAGCTCTGGCGGTTACAAACGAATGGTCCCGAAGTGAGACACTGGAGCTACTGCATATGTCGCCTTGCACATGTGCAAATTGTCAGTGAAGGCTACATATTTGTTTTTGGTGCATTGAAGATTCATCAAAAACACATCATATTTGGTAAAATATCTTATAACCATGAATTAAAACACATCAACTGTAAAAGCCTTCAGAAAATACAATCGTGAATAATAATGAAGTCACTACTGTCCACCTAACAAGAATAGTCATGTGAATTGTGGCATATCACTGCACAATTTTTTTTTTTTTTTTTTTTTTTTTAACCAAATCTTTTTAACAGGCACCAGACAACAATGACATTTGTATTGTTACTTGCCTTGTATCTTTATTTGACTTAGCAAATATGTCAAGATTTTGTGGGTAAAAGACATTTATACACTTTGTTGTGACACATATTTCATAGTTTGAAAAAATGTGTGGGGGTGCAGCCTTTGCGCATTAGGAGGGGGTGCTGCTTACAGTGTCATGTGACCTGAAGGTAACTTGTCTCTTCATCATAATAGATTCATTTTGTTAAAGTCACTTAACAGTGTCATCAGTTACTTACTGTGTTTTAGTGTCCATGTGCATATTCATATGTTCTTAGTGTTTATTATAAAAGGAAAGTGAACAATGTTCATTATATATAGAAGTTTGGTAGGCTGACACCTGAGCTTGAGTTGAAGCAAGCACAAACAAGCCGAGGTAAGACATTCTGCAGATCTTTTAATGAAAATATATCTAAAGTAGAGGAGGGGGCAAACGGGGGCATTTCCCCCATCACACCACCCGGTGACACTTGCAGAGGTGCATCAAATTGTCTCTTTGGACGTTGAGTGGTGGGGGAGGGGGAGAGGTGCCAAAACATTGATGCACTGAGCAGGGGGTAGGGGGTGTGGCAGCGGCGCCACTGTCAAGATCTGGCACTCAAAGAAGTGAAACCCCAGTCATCTGAAGCACTAGTCGCCACTGTGTGCATCTTTCCTCTCCCTTCATGGTTCCCTCTCTTATCCCACCACTGGTTGCTCTTGCCTCAGCCATGCTGAGTCCTGCAGTGGTTGGAGACGGTGGTCTATTTTGTGTGAGAATGGGTGTATATGTTTCTCTAACCAATGAAGGCCATAACAGTCTGTGAGGTGTCTGCTTAACCAATATTGGATAGTATGGAAGGATTTTTTTCTTTTCTTATTCTAGGCTCCAAGCTTGTTGCACACCCTAACAACAAATGAAATTTTACAAGTTAATCAAAATTCCATCAATATATGTAAACTGATTGGAAATGCTGTTAGGTATCTTTGAAACTGTAATTATTAACAGGTTATTTAACAAACTGGTAAATGTAAGAAACAGCCAGATGCTTTGTTTTGTGGCCAGGTATTGAATAAATAAATAAATTCACACTCCTTTCCAAGCTCTTTTACTCTTATTTATTCTGTTGCTAAGTCCTCAGCATTCCCCAGAACTCTGTGTGGCATTGCAGTATCCTTACAGAAACCTGTGTGATGTCAGACACCTGTGCCAATGCACAAAGCCGAAAGGAACACATCGGACAGGGAAAAATAATGAAATCAGAAAATCCACAACAGATTACCTTACACACACACACACAGACGAAACAAAACATATTAAAATTTCCTCCCGCATATTACTTCCCCCCCCCCCCACCCCTGTTCGATTCATATCTTAGCTCAAATGCAAGGTACTGAAGTATTACTTTCCTTCCGTTTCTGGCAATACAAAAAAATTTTAAATGTCTGTACCCTTACAGGCTGAAAGCTATTAAGTTGTATTCTGTTGTTTGTCCCTTCCTGTGACTCATCAGATACATCTGTGGTGAGTAGCAACCCATCCTTCTCAAAATATTGTTGCAGAGTAAATATGTAGCTGTAGAACAAATGTCTGCATTGAATTCTCAGTATTCTCAACCTTCCTGATGTTGAGTGATTTAATGGCCATAACTAATTTTGCGGAGGAAACCTGTTCAAAAGAACAGACACCATATAAATATATGTCCCCAGCTGACATATATTGACAGTTTCTGTGTGAATTTACGAACACACCCCATCCCTTGCAACAAACAGCCACAGTTCCGAGCAAGAAAAAATAATGGACAAGGGGCACTACCATTTTGGTGTGCAATATGTTGATAATTTGGGGAGGACTATAAGCATGCCTGGGTAGCCCAATTGGTGGAGGCTACTGCTCGCACTAAGCAGGAAATCCGCGTTCAAATCCAGATCCAGGGCATATATTCAACTTCATCTTTGAATTTATTTCAATGCCCTGAAACAGTTAAGATGTTTCAATATTTTGAAGATCTTGGTACATGGTACATTTCTTTGATAGAAATAGAATTTAGAAGCTGTTTAATTTTTTGGTGGTAAGTGGTGCCACATATGGTATGTGTGCTGAATCATCCTATGGATATACACTATTTAGGTTGAAGAGAAGTGAATTTTGAAAAAGCTACTTTGTCTTCAGGATAATTCATTTTATAGAGATAACATATTACAATGAATCTAATATAGCCTCAACTTCAGAAATTTACATGTGATATGGTTGTCATAAATTACCAATTAAATTATTATTTTTTTAAAATTTAGATGACTTCCATACTTCCCATCATTTCTATAAACTTATTTTTGTTGTGTGATATAAACAAATACATACATTAATATTATAAAAGTCTCAAAGGAATTTATGAGGGGGGCAACAACTTAGAAACATGATGCCCATGCATTGAGTTTATTTACAAGAAATTATTTACAATTTTTTTCTGAGTCATAGATTGTGGATACTCCATATAAGGTACATGCATGTGAAACTGTAAACCTTCCTATTTGTTATTGTTGTGGTCTTCAGTCTGAAGATGCAGCTCTCCACCCTACTCCATCCTGAGCAAGCCTCATGTCTTCACAAGAACTGAGATTCATTGCAAGAATCCTCAGGAAGTGTATTTCAGCAACAAAGGAAGTAGGCTACTCTGAGAGTGTATGTTTCATGAAGAGTCAACCAATATATTGCTTGATCATATGTATATCTCATGGAGTGAACACGAAGATAAGATCAGAGAGATTAAGGCCCACATTGAGGCATACAGGCATCATTTTTCCCACAAACCATATGTGACTGGAATATGAGAAAGTGACAATGGTATGAAAAGTACAGTTCCCCACACACCATGAGATGGCATACACAGTATGGATGTAGATGTAGAATGGTAACCTACATCTATTTGAACCTTCTTAATATGTTCATCTCATGGTCTCCCTTTGTTATTTTTACCCCACACACTTAACTCCAGTGCTAAATTCACAATTCCTCGTTGTCTAAAATGTGTTCTACCAATTAATCCCTTCTTTTAGTCAAGGTATTCCAGAAAATCCTCTCCTCCCCAATTCTGTTCAATAGCTCCTCAGCAGTTACATGGTCTACTCACCTAATTCTCACCATTCTTCTGTAGCACTACATTCCAAAAGCCTCAATCCTCTTCCTGTCTGAAAGATTTATTGTCTAAGTTTCACTACTGTACATGGCAACACTCCATAGAAATGCTTTCATAAAAAACATCTAAACACTTAAAATTAATGATAAGTTATATATATGTGGCATCTGTTCTTTCGGACATGTCCATCACTTTTCATCCAGCAGTTATTACCTATTCATATTCACAGAATGTATGACATTAACTGTGAACGGGTACAGTTGGAAACGTCTCCTGCTTTCTAGGCAGTTGCACTGACCACTACACCACTGGGGTCACACCTGCGTGGAATTACTCAAGTATCAGATACAAATTCTCAACTTTACCTCTGTGCAAGAGAACTCAAACTCATAGTTATTGTAAACTAATTACTGTTAGAGTAAGGGCTAAGAGTGCCTCCGCATTGAAGAAAGGATCATTGCCGTCATCAGCATTGATATAAGTTATGTGGTGTCTGTTCTTTCACACAATTTACTGCTGAAGTAACAAAACTCATCTACCACCTTTATTGTCTTGTTACCAATCTGATTTTCTTAAACTACATTCCATTGGCCATTTTTGTTCTTGTTAATCTTCATCTTTTATGCTCCTTTTAAGGTAGTGTCCATTCCTTTCAGCTGCTCTTCCAGGGCCTTTGCTGTCTCTGACAGATTTACAATGTCTTTGAAAACAGCAAAGCTTTTATTTCTTCATCCTGAACTTTAGTCCTCCTCAAAATTTCTCTTCATTTTTCTTCACAGCTTGCTCTATTTAAAAATTGAATAACACTGAGGAAAGGCTACAACCCTGTCTTACTCATTTCCCAACCAATGCCTCCCTTTCAGGCCCTTCGACTCATAACTGCTGTCTAATTTCTGTACAAGTTGTAAATAACCTGTAGTGACTATCAACTCTGAAAGTGACATGTCTTTAGTCTAAGAAGTCTTTGACCCATGCGGGACTGTTTTGGCTGCCATATTGTCTCCATTTTGTTCTGTTCGGTCTGTTCAAATGTTTGTAATTCTATCGGACCAAACTGCATGATCATCAGTCCGTAGCTTACAAACTACTTAACCTAAGGACAACACACACACACCCATGCCCCAGGGAGGACTCAAACCTCCACGGCGAGCAACCGCGTGCTCCGCAGCGAGACGCTTTAGACCGCTCAATTACTCCACTGCGGCTGTTCGGTCTGGCGTGTATAATCTTGTGTTAAGTAGCAAGTAATAAAATTATATTAACTACATTGTAGTATGTTATTTCAGCACTACAGAACTGTATACCTTAGGCACTGGTGACCCCTAACAGTTTTCGTCTGATTTGCCAGTGTTAAAAGTGCTTTGTTTTACGACTGAGGAACAAACAATGTTTCAACCATCGTTCATTCTGCCTAACTATCAGTTTCAAAACAGGAAATGAATAAGTACTGACATCTACATCGCAGATAACGTGCCAAAGTAAACTTCGGTATTCACTCAATCCTAACCTACGTGGTTCCGAATTAACCTCAACAGTTCCTGCGTGGTCGACGCAGCATGCAAATTCGCAGGCTGGCCACTACAAATGCTTGCCAGCCACCGCTCTACCACCACACAGCATCCCAGTGGAGACATGCCAGCATGGCCATCACATGCTGCTTCCATGAATCTGCTACACCATCACATCGTGCCTGCACAACGTACGCAGTACTCCATGAATTGTAACTTCGTAGGTTTTCCCGGTATGACAAATCTTCGAAGTCTCTGCGGGTTTTCTGCCGGATAACAAAATCAAACCAATTCAATATTTCGACAGTACAGCTGTCCGCCATCTTCAGGAAACTGCTGCTGCTATTCAGCAGGACTCAGCAGCAGCAGTTTCCTGAAGATGGCGGACAGCTGTACCGTCGAAATATTGAATCGGTTTGATTTTATTATCCAGCAGAAAATCCGCAGCACTCCATGGATTGCGCACAAATTCACAGGTATGATGCAGCTGTGCCGTGGCCTGCCTCAGTTCCTGCTCGCCTCCCGCATGTTTTTCTCGGTGGCACCACCTGTCTCAGCGGCGTCGGTTACAACCGGAGCCGCTGCATTTCTGCACTCGTTGTTACTGGCTTCCGCATGCCTACTGCCCACTCACGTGGGGGCACTGGCCGCAACTGCCGCGCCGGTCTATAACATTTCATCAACTTCCGCGCCGCGTTATTCCGAGTGGCAAACTACGGCCGTGTGTATTCCATCGCAAACTGCAACCGCTGCGAATGTAGTGGAATGTCCACAGTACTCATACGTGCCTGCACCACTCCCGGCCGGGGCCCCAGAAACTGTACCCGACCATGCTGTGCAAACGAACTCACACATCAAGTCTGAATTCCAGCATAAAGCGCCTGCTGTTTCTCATTCGTGTGGTTTCGCCAACCAACATAGGAAGGCTACCATTTCAAAGCCTCCTGTTGCTTACAATCGGGATTTGGCACCACTCACCACCACTACACCCCCCACGTTTCAGTGTAGTGTGTTTGCTGCACCGGTCAGACCTCAACACGTAGCTCCTAGCAGGATACCTAAGTCACCAGCTCTACAACCTAACAACCCCAATATGTGGTTTTCGTTAGTGGACAAAATGTTAAGACATTCATGGCATCCTAGCTTGTTTTACGTATCTTGTCAGTCACCTGCATGAACATACAGACCTGATAAGCGAGCCTCCTCCTCACAGTAAATACGAATCGACTAAGCGTTGCATTGCTGACCGCCTATCCCGTCCTGCTTCTGAGGCGATGCATCGCATCATCTATGAAGAACATTTGGGAGACCTTACGCCATCACAATTGTGGCGCCGCCTCCGGGCCCTAATAGGCACAGACTTCCTACCAAACGCTGCACTGTGGACTATATGGCTCATCAAACTACTGCCTGAGCTACACCTGCAACTATTGTTCCCAGTGAACAAACCAAACGACGCACGGCTGTAATTTGCTGACTGTGCCTATAGTGCTTAAACATCAGCAGCCGTGGTCCCCTGCCACCAGCATGCATGCTGCAGGAGCAGATACCATGCTCACGCACAGCATCGGCAAGACAGGTGCTACGCTGGCGCAAGTGCAGGCTCCACACCCATCACTGCATGGGCGCCCGACTGTAATACATGCTCCTACACTGCCACCCCGAAGGTCACCAGACACAGCTGAGCTAACTTATGAAAACAGAGCTGCACCACCAGCCGCTTCACCGCTGAACCACGCTCCTGCACCGAATGCTGCCTTTACTTACTGCTGGTTTCATGCGACCTTTGGCAATGCAGACCGCTACTGCAAACCACCGTGCGTGTACCCAAACTTGCTCCTGTTAAAGCTTGCTCGCATGAACATCTTACTATTGATGCCTTACGTACACAGTATACTGACTTATGTGATCATATTGAAAAGATCCATGACCGGCTGCTGCTGACACAGCAACGGCTGGCAGCAACCCAACACACATCCTCACAGGGTCGCGGTTACGGTCCCTCAGCCTGCACACTGTCTGGCAGCTTCGGCCTCTCCCATGGCCAGCTTCTGCCCCAACATACTCACCTCTTGTGTCCTTGTGCACGATTTCTAATGGCACATGCCACAGAATCAACACAACTGCAAGATGCCAAAATGCACAGAAACTTCACTGTGCCAAAGACATTATAAAGGACCTCCTGAATTCCAACGTTATTCACCAGTCTGACAGCAACTGGTCATCCCCATCTATCTGGTGCCCAAGAAAGACGGCACTCTCAGACTCTGTGGGGACTACCGCACCTTCAATGCTTGTACCATAATTGACAACTACCCAATACCGCACATTCAGTATTTTACGCAAATGTTGTATGGTTCTCAAGTCTTCTCTGTGCTTGACTGCAGCAAGGCATTCCACCAAATTCCCATATTTCCTGATGATATACCAAAGACAGCCATCATAACTCCATTCAGTATCTTTGAATATTGTTCTATGCCTTATGGCCTCAAGAATGCTGCACAAACATGGCAACTTTTTATAGATTCAGTACTTTTTTACCTTCCCTTCGCCTATGCATACTTAGATGATATACTCATTTTTCTTCCTCTCCTGAGGACCATGCACACAATCTGTCACAAGTACTTGCAGTCCTTGCTGCTAATGGAGTGAAAATCAATCACGAGAAGTACAGCTCAGCACCCTTAAGTCACATTCTTAGGCCACACAGTCACTGCTGAGGGTGTCCACCATATCTCCTCAAGAGTCGAACTCATTCTTAGCCTACCACACCCAGAATGCTTTGCTGAGCTCTTCCGCTTCACGGTATGGTGAACTTTTACAGGCGTCATCTCCCCCATGCTGCTTCTATTCAGATTCACTTAACAGACACCCTGAAAGGCAGGGAAACCAAAGGCAAATAAAAGCTCATTTGGACACCAGAGATGGCAGATTCTTTCAAAAACCTTAAAACTGCCCTCTCCAAAGCTGTCACCCTTGCTCACCCGGCCCCTGATGCACTTATTTTTACCGCAGATGCGAATGATACTGCAATTGGCATGGTCCTTCAACAACACATTGGTGAGACTCCCCAACCCCTCCGTTTTTTTTCTAAAAAGTTGCAAAATCCCAGTCAAAGTGGCTGGCATTTGACTGAGAACACCTCACCCTCTACAAGGCAGTCAGATATTTTAGAGTTGATATTGAAGGCTGGCCATTTGCTATCTACATAGATTATAAACCATTGGTGGATGCTATTTGTAACCCTTCCCGTGATCTTCCCCCAAGGCGCTTCAGACACATGGATCTTATATGCCAATGTTCAATGGAAGTGCGATACACCAGAGCTGCAGACAATGTAGTTGCTGACTACTTGTCTCGTGTCACCATCATATCTACACCACTAAACCTCATTGACCTGGCCCAGCAGCAATCTGAAGACCCAAATATTCTTGCATTACTACAAGAAAACACCCCGTCACTCCAACTGGAGCAGCGCATGTTCCCTGATACCATAGACCCAGTCTGGTGCGATATGTCCACCGGTAGTCCTCGACCACTTGTACCCGAGCCACTTTGTCGCACTGTCTTCGACGCGTTACACAACCTGGCCCACCTGGGTGTCAAAGCCTCCATAAAGTGGTTACCGAACGCTATGTTTGGCCCAGAGTTAAACATGATTGCAGGCTGTGGGCATGCGGCTGTATACCGTGTCAGAGAGCTAAAATTGGCCACCATGCCATTCCTCCACCAGGCACCTTCGACATACTCAAAGGTCGCCTACGACACGCCCACATTGACATTTGGTCCTCTCCCCCCTTCCCGAGGGTTCAGATACATCCTGTCCACCACTGACATGGGCACGAGGTGGTGTTGAAGCAATTCCCCTGGAAGCCATTTCGTCTGAGTTTGTCTCCCAAGCCCTTATAACAAAGTGGATTTCTTGGTTTGGGTGCTCTACCTCATTGACAACTGATCAGGGTCGGCAGTTTGAATCGCAGCTGTTCTCCTCCTTCTGTGTATATTGTTGTAAAATTCCATACAACTGGCTACCGCCCCCAGTCCAATGGACTTGTAGAACGCTGGCACAGGACTCTAAAAGCTGCACTGATGTACCACAGTGGCCAGTGGTCTGATGCCCTTCCCTGGGTGTTGTTGGGCCTCTGTGCCAAGTACAAAGACAACTTGCAGGCGTCCCTTGCCGAAATCCTCTATGGGGAGACCCTGGTCTTACCAGCCGAGTTTGTTGAAGACACACCACTACTGAGCTCTTCTGAGCTCCCAGGACTTGTTGATTGCGTCAGAGGACACATTGGGCACATCAAACCTCCACCACCTTCTGCACACTACACACCTCGCGTGTTTATCCACAAGGAACTGATCACATATGAGTACATAATGTTACGCAATGACACTATATGTACAGCCTTACAGCTCCCTTACACAGGCCCATTCAAAGTTGTGTCTCGTGGTTCCTCCACGATGTCCATATTACTTCACAGCAAACAGCAAACTCTTTCACTTCACCGAGTAAAACCTGCATGGACCTTGCAGGAGCCTGTTGCAATTGACTCTGACTTACACCACCCCTCCCCTTCCTCAGAAGCATCGCTCTCCCTAGGATCCAGTTAAGCCTCAGACGACCCCACTGCTCTGTCACCTTCCTCTCCACCTCTGCACCCTACAACATGGGCTGGAAGATCACTGGTTCCCCCACATTGGCACAGTGACTATGTCCTCGCCTCAGTGGAGTGCCCTAAAACTATCCCAAAGTGTAGTGTGTATAAAGCTTCTGTGGACAAGTGCTATAGTGATTACCAAAGGTGTCCCCCCTCCCCCCCCCCCCCTCCACACACACACACTTAACCTGCACGAGACCTGAAGAACCATTGTGCTCCGCACTAAAAGGGAGGGGGTTTCTGTAGCAATTATTGACTCTAAAAGTAACATGTCTTTAGTCTAAGAAGCTTTTTGACCCATGCGAGATTATTTTGGCTGCAGCCATATTGTCTCCATTCTGTTGTGTTCGGTCTAGCATGTATCATTTTGTGTTAAGTAGCCAGTAATAAAATTATATTAACTACATTTTAGTGTGTTATTTCAGCACTACAAACCGTATAACTTAGGAATAACCACAAACCTTCTGTTCTCTATATTTTACCCCTGCTGACTTCAGAATTTAAAAGAGTGTATTCCAATCAACTCTGTGAAAATGCTTTCTCCAGATCTACAAAAGGTAGAAATGTATGTCTGCCTTTCCTTAATCCATCTTTTAAGCTAAGTCATAAAGTGAGTAATGCCTCCTGTGTTCCCACATTTCTCCTAAATCCAAACTGATCATCCCCAACATGTTTCCAATTTAATAAAATAATATAAATAATAAGAAGAAATCAAATTTCTACAACATTTTAAAGTTATATAGGAGCTTGTCTATGTAAGCCACAGTTCCTGGATTCATTAACTTCTTTATATCATAACTGGAAAAGTACTTTAACTACAACGTATAAATTTTAGAAATGTTCATAAATGTATATAAACTTCAGTTATGCAAGATTTCAAGTTTTTGTGTAAGTGTAGATGTCATTTCCTGACTTTCCTGGATGATTTGATATGGAATGACCCACAAAAATTTTATATGCAGTCCAGGTTGGAATTCAACGAATAATAAACTCACTACAAAGATGTACAATCTGCTGTGACAGGCACATAAAGAAGACACATACACACAACACTAAAGCTATCAGCCATTAGCCTGCTTCAGAAGAGAGATTATTCACACTATCACATAGGCACACTTCACTGTCACAACCATCATCTCCCGCTGCCTCACTCTGAATCATGCTCTGCGATGAAGGAATAGGAGAAGAGAAAATTGGGGACAATAATATAGTATCATAGTACTGGGGAGGGATACACCACAGCCTTAAGGAGGATGTATGTATTATCTGGGTTGATGAGATGCAGCTTAGGAGTAAACTGGGAAATGGAGGAAAGCAAAACATGCACATGCACATACACAGTACATGAAGTAAGACAAGTGTAGGATAGAGGAGGGTAGGAACTGAGGGGCGTGGAGAAAAAAGAGGATTATCGTAGGTAGAGGCCTGGATAATTTCAGGATAGGAGAATGTACTGCACTGGTGGTAGGTGGGAGGATCCAGACGGCCTGGGTTATGAAGCAGCCATTGAAATCAAGTAAATTCTCCGCTTCATGTTGTGCCACAGTGTGGTCTACCTTGTTTTTGACCACAATTTGGCAGTGACCATTCATCTGAATGGACAGCTGGTTAGTGGTTACGCCAATATAGAAAGTTGTGCAGTGATTACAGCACAGTTGTAAATTGTATTGTTGCTCTAACAGGTGGACTGGCCTCTGACTGGGTAGGATAAGCCTGTAACAGAACTAGAATAGGAACTGCTGAGTGGATGGACTGGACAGGTCTTGCACCATGGTCTTTCACATGTATATGATCCCTATGACAGGGGGTTGGAGTTTGGGGTGGCCTAGGGATGGGCTAGGATGTTATGGAGGTTGGGAGGGTGATAGAACCCTACTTGAGGAGGTTGCCTCCCATTTCAGTGCATGTGGGCGGTTAATCAAAACCTTGGCAAAGGATTCAGTTTAGTTGTTCAAGTCCAGGTAGTACTGAGTGACAAGGGGAGTGCTGTTTTATGGAAGGTTACTGGCAGTAGAGAAGGATTTGGGGTGTGTGGAGATATGGCACAGGAGTCATGTTTGCAGACTAGCTCTATGGGGTAGTTTCTGTCTGTGAAGGCACTTTGTGAGACCTTTTAGTACATTGAGAAAGGAAGTCTTTGTCACTACATATGTGCTGTCCATGGGTGGCTATGCTGTAAGAGAGGATTTTTTTTTTTTTTTTTTTTTTTTTTTTTTTATGTGGGAGGGATGACAGCTTTCAAAGTAGGAACACAACCAAAGTGTGAAGACAACCACCAACAGTATCTGTAGTTGCCACCCTTCCACATCAAGAAATAAGTCCCTTATAGCTTAGCCATGTGTGGACAGCATATCTGCAGTGACAAGTACTCTATTTCTCAATATGCTGAAGGCCTTAAAAACAGATCTGCTGTGCCATATCACCAGACACCCCAAATCCCCCACTCTACCACCAGTAACCAGCCACTAAAGAGCACTCCCCTTGTCACCTAGTACTATCCTGACATGGAAAAACTAAAAAGCATCCAACACCAAGGTTTTGATTTTTTATCTTTATGCCCACAAACATGAGACATCCTGCCCAAGATCCTTCCTACCACTCCTAAAGTGGTTCTTGGGCTAGGCGTGGAATAAGGATGGATTAGGATGTTGGATGAGTGACAGAACACCACTTTATGAGGAGTGGGTTGGATGTTGGGCAGGGTCTCTCTCATTTGTGGGCATCATGACAGAAAATGAAAACCTTGGTGATTGTCATAATTTAATTGTTCTAGTCCAGGGTAGTATTGGATGATGAGGAAAGTGCTCTATTGTGGTTGGTTATTAGTGGTGCAGGGAGGATTTGACCTGTGTGGGGATATGACATGTGCAATCTGTTTTTGGACTAGGTTTTTGGCTCATCACAACCTGCTTACACCATTTCCCTTTTTTCTATCCAAGCTCCAGTGGACTCCTGCTCCATCTAACTGCACCTATCTAGTTAAGTAGGCCCCTATCCCTTTCCTTGGCCAAGGCACAGTCTTAGATCCTATTCCTTAAATACTCCATAAACCTTTCCCAAACCTCTGGTCTGGTTCAGGATCATTGACAATATTTTCATGATCTGGACTAATGGCCATCTAATCATAAAAATTCCATTCTCTGGATCCCAACCCTCCTTTCACAATGAACCATTTTCAGATTCCTCCAATCCTTATCCCTGACAAATTTGGACCCAAAAATGCACCTCTTCATGGCACATACTTCTCTGAACTACCTCCACTCTCTCCAGAATATACTACTAATGTGTAATCCAAACTACATACATCGAACCTCATGCTCTCCAGTACGTGGAAGAGCACTGCAGACACCACCTCCATGAGTCAGCCAGCCTGCTGACATTGCAGTGCAACTTGGGAGAACCACTATCCAATCCCTGCCCTTATCCCTATTGTGGAAATATTACACTGCCACCAATCCCTCACACTGAAACAGACCGAATACCAACATGGAATCCTGCCTTTCCCAGGTCATACCAGCATCCAACCAAGATCCCCCGCACTTGTACCTAAACACCCCCTCACCTCCTACTTGACCTTAACATCTTTCCACAGTCCCTTCCTAAGCACATAAACATTTTGGTACAAGACAGGAGAGCCATCTCTGCCACCAATTACACATGGTCTTACTCAACCTACCATGCAACATTCCAGAATATTGAGATCTAACTCACTGAAGGCTCCATTCACACTTTTGACCACTTTCCAACATACCAATGACCTAATGTATCTACACATTAACAGTTGCCATCCCTTCCACATTAGAAAATCCCTTCCTTACAGCCTGACCACCTATGGATGGTGTATTTGTGGTGATGAGATTTCCCTTGTTCAATATACTGAAGGTTTCACAAAGACCTTCACAGACAGACAATACATAGTTCACATATCCCAAATTCTCCCTTCAGCACCAGTAGCCAGTCACAAAAGAGGACTCCCCCATAACACAATCTACTCTTGACTGGAACAGCTAAATTTCATCTTTTGCCAAAGTTTCGATTTTCTGTCATCATGGCCAGAAATGCAACGTCCCACCTAAGATCCATCTAATCTCTCATAAAGAGGTGTTCCAGTGCCCATCCAACCTCCATAAAATCTTAGTCCATTCCCATGCCACCTTGAACCCCAGCACCCCTGCCATTGGGATTGTATCCCTGTGGAAAATTCAAGACCTACCCATTCCACCCATGCAGCACTTCCTGTTTCAGACCCATCAAAGGCTTATCCTGCCCAGTCATAGATCACACCACCAGTGAAAGCAGCCATGTGATTTACCAAATATGCTGCAATCACTGCATGGCTTTTTATATTGTCTACAGTGGTGGACTAAGTGAAGATGGACCACTACAGGCCAGGACCACTTGGCCTCTCATTCTGGACCTATCATGAAAGACTTTTTAGACTGTACCATGCCTCTCATCCTGAAGGGGGGGGGGGGCTCCAAATCTCAAAACTTACTTTCTTTATAGAAACACACGAATTTCCAAGTGGATGGGTGGTAGGGGCCAACTCATTTTGGTTTGGCTCCACTCCAGGTCTCCAACAGCCTTTGTCCGCCACTGATTGTCTATTAGAACTAATGCCCCCCCCCCCTCCACATACATTCCAGCTTTTCTGAACTCCTTTATCCAATCCTGAAATTATCCACATCTCAAACGTACAACCACACCTTTCCCGACATCCAACAGTTCTTGCCCACTCTAGTCTACACCTCTTGTATATTCCGAGTGTTTTGCTTCACGCCCCCCCCCCTCCCCCTTCTTCATCTCTTTCCTCCCATCTAGTACCTACACGTTCTGTAAGATCTCGCTGTATCAATCCCCTCCTCTTCTTTGAAACCTTCTTGTCCCCCCTCCCCACCCATTCCCTCACTGCAGAGTGTTACTCGGAATGCAGCAGTCAGATATGATGGTTGTGTGTCAATGAAGTGTGCTTATGTAATTGTGTGACAGAGAGTGTATGTCTTTTTCTGCTCAAGGCTGTTGCCAAAAGCTTTATGTTTCCTGTGTATGAGTGCCTTTTTATGTTCCTGTTAAGCTCAATGAATGTCTTTGCAGCAAGTTGCAAACTATCCTCATTACACTGTTAGATAACTTAAAAGTCACCCTTGACTTCAACCTTAGTACAATTAATACTTTTCTGAACTGCAATGACTACAGCTCCTCCAATTGTGCCTGATCTGTCTTTCCAACATACAGATTATGTCAAAAAGAATCATCTGATAAAAAAAAATCATCATAACTATTGTAAAATTTGAGATATGAGCATGAACAATGTACTGTTGAAAAGAACAACCTTGAGAGTTTTACATGGTTGCCATTAGCCCCTCAGTGGGCTCACGGTTCTTTCGTCTGTATGTGCGTGGCGAGGATGGGGGCCCTGAGCCAATGCAGTCTTCCTTCCTTCTTTACTTCCCGGGCTGCATTTCCTTTCCCTTTCCCCTCCTTTTTTATCCTCACTCTTTCCCCTCCCTACCGGGGGACAGATAATCTTATCAGTTTACTCCCCCGTTTCCCATGCAAACAACGCAACGCACAAATGGATCGCTTGCACTGGACCCATCGATTAGGCCTTATGTTACTGGCCTCCAAGATCACCTGACCTAATTGTATGTGGTTATTACTTGTGTTACTTTATAAAAGACTGTTTATGTGCCTCCGTTACCAACAAAACTGAATGAAATGAGACGTCCCATAACAGCAGCTGTGGAAACTGCAGCACAAGACACACTCACAGCAGTATGTGAACATTTTGAATACCTCATTGACATATGCTATGCATCTATGAAAAGGTGTGAAAAACAGCTTTTTGAGTTGCCTGTTCATCTAAAAACAAAATTGATTTTTTATGTATCTAAAATTTGCCGCTAGTAGATTTCTTGAATTGACATTCTTGGCCCAGCAGGGTGCTAAAAATGCACAGACATCACTGTTTTCCAAACTTATTCTTTCAACCTCTGCGAGCCACCATTGTCCATCATACACGCATTTCACTATGTCAATCACTGTTACAAACATACATGTAATTTCACTGACACGATGATGCACGTAAATTTCAGTTTGTAATATTTCAAAACCTCAAACTAAATTTTCTGCAATGACAAAGAATTTGGGGAATTGCCATCTTCATTTTGTTGCTATAGAGTTTTCAAGTGTTGTTTTGATATGAAGAAATACCTCTTCTTTCTCATTGAGGAAATAGGTGAGGACTCAATACTATCCTTGCAAAGGATTTACATGCTTGTATTCGGCATGTTATTGTCGCCAAGAGCGCTATTGCTGATAGGCCTCCAGATCCATACTCACAGTCCTGTTTATCTAGACAACAATATGAGCACAGCTCTTGCCTGACATCACAAGGATTGAGAGGCATGCTCTTCCTGGTCACACGTCACACTGCCAGAAGTTGTCTTCCTCTGATCTGGAGAGTATACGAGCTTCTCGACCTTGCACAACTTTTATTTCATGTAATTTATTAGATCCTTTTGAAACACATGGACAGCTGAAATATATGCCCAAAGTAGTCATGTAGAATGAAAACTAAAGAACAAAAAACACCTTTCTCATTTTTGAAATACACAACACATTGATGCACTGTTATCTGGTCACTGACCCAGTGGCATCCTTGTATCTCACCCTAATTACATTTTCTGCAAAAAGGACTATGCATTCAGACTCATTAAGTTGCACTTTTTTATCTTTCAATAACTTGCTTTGGATTTTAGATACATGGTGGTGACTTTTGAGATTTTGAAATTTATCAATTAAACATTGAAAGCTCTGTTCCTAAGATTGAACTGTTGTTATCATTTCTTGCCTGTCAGTTGTGCCCACTGTTTGATGGTACTATTGTTGGGCATTTCCTCCTCATATTCTTTGAAGAATTCAACAACAGTATCCTTTCCTGGGTATTTATCACACAGACCCATCATGCAGTCATAAGTGTTAGTGTCACAGTCTCAAAGACTGTTAAATCTAGTAGCTCTTTGTAGTTAAGATAACTGAATTTTACACCCACAATCATCAGTTTGGTAATTTGATGATATAAACAGATATAGTGTGCATTCCTGAGGAGCCAGCCAAAATACATCACTTACGGAGAATGTAACAAAAGTTTGACCGTCCAATTTTGCATTCAGGATGACCAATTTTGAAAGCTACATAAAGTTCATTTAAATTTGACAGCACTATACATTTCTGATTTGTTATTTTAATTAACTTTACAACAACGCATTTGCTATCATTGTAATCTGGGCATATACTACTGTTTTCATCATCTACAAAAAACTGCTAGATATTTTTCTTTCTTCATATGTACTTATTTGCATCACATCTCGCAAGGAAGTAAACTGAAAACATTTATATTTTAAATCTGTTAAAATAATATAAATGTTTATTTCAATAATGCTTCCAGTTTTTGTTTATAATTCAGTACCTTAACTTCAATGATAGTTGTTTACATTCAGCCAATATCACATGTGAATTGGGCAACAGTTAAAATCAACAGTAGTAATGTTGATTATTTGCTTTTTTTTTATTTAAAAAAATCATATTTTTGCTCACAGGGAAATACCAATGTTGAAATTTTTACAATACTTTGCAATCACATAGTGTACAGACAGTGCCAAATGCAGATTTTTATATTCAATATTCAGTCCCACCAGAGATAACCAAAACCAAACTTTAGGAAAACTGAAAATTTTCAAATACATAAAAAAAGGAGGCTAGTAGTTTATGACATCTAACTATAGAAACAAAATGGTCTGTGATAAATCACTATTTGGTTGTTATTTTTGGGCCCAAAAAGTGGATTTTTCGAATTTTTTGATACCAAATTTTGGAGGTGATTTTGACTAGTTGCTTTTGAATCTAGAGTATTTTGTGTACTGGACAAATTTGTAGGGGGGACTTTTCTAAAAATAATCCTGTCAGTTGCAGTGTTCTAGCTTAACCTGGTGCAGAGATTTTCAAATCATCACTAACATCTCCAAACTGAAAAATGGTCTTGTGCTTACATATAAAAATGGCCATCATTCAGTAATGGTAAAAAACTGTTTTGAACTACTCAGCTATAGGGTAATCACATTTATAAAAATATTTATAAACAGTCAAGCAACCTTCATGGGGATCACTCCACGTGCATTGACCCATTTTATTCAGCGATGAAGAAGGTGTCACAGGACAGGGTTGCGTGTAGTGATGGGACAACCGACTGTTTTTAACAACCGATTGGTCAATCGGTTGTTTTTTCGTTCAGTCGGTTTTTTCAGTCGAATGAAACAACCAAATGAAAATAGTCTCTGTGGCTGTATGAATGTTTTCACTCACTGGTGGGGTTTGAGTGGTTTCAGTCGATGCGAAACAATTGAATGAAACCAGTCTCTGTCGGTTGCAGCCGCTATATGAATGTTTTCACTCATTCAGTGGGTTTGAGTGGTTTCAGTCGATGCGGGAGCACCGAATGAAACAAGTCTCTGTCCTTTATATGAATGTTCTCGGCATTGAGTGGTTTCACTTGATGCGATACAACCGACTGGAAAAAGTCTTTGTCGGTTTCTGCAGTTATATGGATGTTTTTATTAATTCATCGAGTTTGTGTGACTTTATTTACATACTCCTTCAGCCTTTTCGGGTATAAATGAACCGTGATTCAGCATGAAACATTCTTAAAGACAAATTTTAAGAATATAGCAGTGTGTCTGTTTCTATTGCATGCAAATCTGCAGTTTTGTTCCAATCTTGATGAAATTTTGCACGCTTGACCTTCAAAGCAAGAGAAACGTCACTCCCTGCATCAAATTTAATTCGGTGCATGGCAGAGGGTACTTTACATACTAACTTCGACAAAAACCACAATTTGGCTGCGATCTTGATGAAATTTTGCACACTAGACCTTGTTTTAAACAAGGCGAAGGTAACTTTGTACTATAAATTTCGTAGGTGCATGGCGGAGGGTACTTTACCTACTAACTTCAACAAATTCCGTTTGTATTCGAATTTTAATGATATATTTCACTCTTCACCTTCAAAGAAAGAGAATGGTCACCGTCTACATCTACTTTAGTTCGATGCATGAGAGAAGGTATTCCAGAATTCGACACCAATATAGAGTTTATTCCGATCCTGATGAAATTTAGCATACTTGACTTTCAAAACAAGTGGCATCTAAGATTTTGTATGGTACATGGCGAGGGATGAAATAAACCTGCACACCGTTTCACCGATAACCACAGAAATATCTGTGACAAGAGTGAATAATTATGAAACTTGAGATGAATGTTTTCATACACCGTTGACGAATACAGACGCGCTGAAGGAAATTTACAGCACTGATAAATGTTGTATGTTTCTCGTACTCCTTCAAATTAGATGGAATTAACAAAAATATTTTTATAAGAAACATTTTTATACAAAATACTTTAATAAACTTTTTTTACAATATCTAATGTTTTAGTGATCTTCGAATTTGGATCTAGCAAATATGCTCAAAGTTAAAATACTTAACTCTGTCCTACTAGTACCTTAGATATGTATGAACAATAAGCCGCAAACCGCACGTTTCTACCTGTTCCCACTTCGGAGATACAGTATGCGAGATTAAACTTGTAGCGATCATTTTGGAATACCCTGTAGTTTCGACGCTTCTTTATTGAGACAGTAAGTAACCGACAACAATCGGCGATGGCACGCCCTGCGACGCCGCCAGACACTGTTGTGTGGAGTTTGGCGCGCGCCTGCTGGCGCTGTCAGCAGTGAAAACGCAAGCGAGGCAGCACCCCCTCTCGAGTCCCCGCTCCCCGCGAAAAACGTACTGCCTCTTTTCACTTTAAAAGAAAGAATGATAATTTAGTCAATGTACAAAACTGCAAAAGTGTCGCATGTTTTCATTCGATTGTTCCCACAGACTACTTTCATTCAAAAAAAAAAAAAAAAAAAAAAAAAAAAAAGTAAAACTACGACCGACTGACTCTTTCATTCGGTTGCTCCCACTGACTGGTTTCACTCAAAAGAACTAATGAAAAGGCCAACGTAATGTGTAAATTTTTTCATTCGGTTGGCCCCATCGACTGATTTAACTCAAAAGAAAAGGAATGAGTGGTCCAACCGACTGCGTCGATTTTTTCATTCGGTTGATACCACCGACTGGTTTAACTCAAAAGAACGAATGAAAAGTCCAACCGACTGAATCGGTTGTTTCATTCGGTTGATCCCACCGACTGGTTTCACTCAGAAGAACGAATGAATAATTCAACCGATACGAGAAACTACAACCGAATGCTCGATTTTTTTCCAACAACCGAATGAATCGATTGTTTTCATTCGATTGTTCCCATCACTAGTTGCGTGGAGAGCTGCATCAAACCAGTCTTTTTACTGAAGACCACAACAGTCGTTTTAAACAGGTGAGAAATAAAAGCAACCTCTTACTGATCTTTGCATTATTTTTAACATGCCATATCCACTGGCACAGTTTCATACAGCCCCCAATTTCTTGCAATAATGACAAGATTCCATCCATGCAAGTTCATTTGTGTCAAGAATCTGTTAAGAGAACTAAGTATGTGCTTGTTTATTATTGACTTATTGATGCTTTATTCACCTTTAAGCATTTTACATGCAATCAGTGTCGTCAAGGTTACATAAAATACTAATAACGATGATAATAACATAAATAGAAAAAATAAATGAGTTAGCAAATCCCATTAGGTAGAAGAAAATAAAATGTATGACAGTAATGATCAATTATAACATAATAGTTATAAGATTTGAATATTACGTGAATAGATATCAGACATTAAACAATACAGATGTATTGTAATATGTTCAAGACAGTAAAAGAACTATAGTACAGTATTGTGTACATAGTTATAAAATCACTTTTTATTTGTAGTTTATTATTATAGGAAATGTAAGTCATTTGTCCCACATTCAAGGAACTCTTGAGCATAATAAAATACCTTACTTTTAAACCAATTTGACAATAGTATTTTTAAAATGCTCCACTTGCACTGTGTATACATTTTTTGGTAATTTATTAAAGTACGGTATAGAAGTCTTAAATATTTGTAACAATTATGGGTCTTTGCCAGTCTAGCATATGGCACATCAATTTTATGTCCACTTCTTGTACTGTGATCATGAATTGTCATTCCCAGATCAAACTTGCTTAAATTTTCTTTGACATATACAAGGCAATTGTATATATACAGGCGATTTCAATTTTTTAAGTAGCCTCTACATGACTCACATGGGCTCACTGGTACTGGTATAATTTTGAAGATCTCTCTCCATGTCTGACCCCCATCCAATCTGGAATGGCTGGATATTGTGAAATCTGTACACAAAATGTTGTGATCTTCAGTATTACATAATATGGTTAGCTATAAAATCAATGGTATAGCTTATGTACTGTCTAGCGAATATTTTATTTTGTTGATTTACATCTTCATTCTTACCATATAACTAAGGTTTCTTCAAGATGAGATGTAGGCCTATGGAGATTTTTAAATGGTATTACCATATTTCAATACCGGTGCTACGAATTCATTCAGCAATATACAGTATGGTCAACACAAAAATCTCACCATGCATCCTCTGTTACAGTTCACAGTGAAGAAGTTAATAAGGTTACTTTCTTAAAAAGGAATCTTAGTTATATGATGTTGTTCAGTAAAGAAATCTCAGGATGTTAACTGACAATGTGAGTGACAGGAAGTTTCCTTCTTGTCAATTTCATGTAAGTCTTCATCTCAAGATGAGCAGGAAAACTTGTGGAACACTGTTAGGACAGCTATATCACTGCCTCTCAGCTGACACACCCCCTAAGATGGCAACTAATGAAAAGTGCAGTGACTCAATGTTCGTAAAAAGTGAAAAATTAAACAGTTCATCGTGTAGAAAATGTCTAAAACGTGTTGTGAGAGGAATCCTGTGTGTGAAGTGCAACTTCTGGCTACATGAAAAGTGCGCAAAAGTTTGCTTAAATTTTATTTCCACTGGTCATGCCTAGACTGTCTGCAGGATGAAAACAAAAACTTGGCTTCCACTGTGAGAACACAGGAAGAAATTATAAAAGTGTTACATAGCGACATTGGCGCGTTGAGGGAAGAATTATTAATGCAGAAACAAGAAAATTGCGAACTTAAATGTAGTGAAAAAAGTTTCTGCAAGGTAGCAGAAATACGGAAGGAATCATCTACTCAAGAAAATGACGCCCAAAAAGCACGAAAGGATACATCTGTTTGTGAAAATGACGCCCAAAAAGCGCGGAAGGATACATCTGCTCGTATTGACAAGTATTCAGTATCAACCGAAGAGAATTGGGTGGAAATTTCAAACACCGAAAATAGGTATAAGTGGACAAGTGTAACGTACAGAAAAAGGAACACGAAATGTGTTACCATTGAAAAACATGAAAAAGACAATGAAAATGATTTCCTAGTTATAGGCGATTCCTTGATTAAAAACGTGGTAGTGCCAAATGCCACAATTGACATTTGTCCAGGTATTAGGCTTCATCAGCTGAAGAAACACTTTAATAATATCAGCAGTATGCAGGATGATTCAGCAAGGGAAATGCAGAAGAATTACAAAGGAGGCTTCATACATGCAGGCACGAATTCTCTTAAGAGCAGCACTGAAGAGGAAATCGTCAATGAAAGGCAAAATTGAATTTGATCTGCCAAAAACGTGTTCAAAACATCGAGAATAGTGGTGAGTGGCATTATTTGTAGATGATCCGTCAGTGATCAACATATAGAAAGAATCAATAGTGAAATAAAGGAAAGATGTAACAATCTTGGTGCGGTTTTTATAAACCCAAATAAATTTTTAAGCTACAAATGCTTGGGAAAAGACGGTCTGCATTTAAAAAGGTTTGGGTCAAAAATATTGAATAAAATGATCACAGATACATGCAGAATCGTACGGAATAAGGGAAACTAGTAAGGAAACAGGGGATGATAGGCATTGTATGTCCAAAAAACAGACAACTCAAAACAAATGTAATGCTCGGACCATAATGCAAGTCAACATTTGTAGCATTAGGAATAAACTGTTAGAGTTAGAAAACTATTGTAACATAAAAAATTGTGATGTATTGTGTCTGTCTGAACAAATTGGCTTTCAGAACACCAAGTAGATTTTTTCATACCTAATGAGTTCACTGTAGCAGATATAATGTGCAGAAATGTCAGAAAAAATATTAAATTTGAAAAATAGATGTAAGCTCATATTCTTCTGAACGAAACTGTGAATTTAGTTGTATAAGGCTGACTGAGCAAAATATTATTAGTTTGTATAGATCTCCAAATGGGAATGTTGAGTTATTTTTTGAGAACTTCGAACAATTAATGAGGAAAATCTTAAAACTCAAAACAAATGTGGCAATATGTGGTGATTTCAACATAGACCTACTAAATGAAATTAACACAAAAACATTTTTAAACCTACTTAGAACGTTAAATTTATATTGTACAAATAATAGTCCTACTCGGGGAACAGCTTGCTTGGACAATATTATTGTTAATTTTTCTAGAGATCTATACAATATTAGCAAAGTTGAAGAATGTTTTGCAGATTATGTCCTCTAATCCTCACATATCATTCTGCACAGTCAGATAAGGTTTATATAGCTACAGATAAAAAGTCAACCAATACATGGGTCAGGGGTCAGAAAGAAGAATGTGTGAACTTATTTGTAGACTACCTTAGCAATGTTAACTGGGACTTTGTTTATGATTATGGTTCAGACACTGATAAATCAAAAGCTGAAATTCTCTTTAATAACTTTTTTAATACATATACTGAAGTATGGTACTCCTGCTCACCCCTGAAGGTAAACAGTACCAAACGGAACAAAAAGGGTAAAAAGTTAAATTGGTACACGGATGATCTTGCTGGCATCAGGGAAAAATAATAGCAGACATGACACAGAGCAATATTATAAGGATTATAAAGCTTACCTAGTATGTAAAAAACATTATAAAGCTAACCTTAAACTAGCAAAACAAGCTATGTATGAGAACTATATAGAAGGAGCACCAAACAAGTGAAAGGCTGCCTGGGACATTATAAAACAACACACTTCCACCCAATCTCAAGATATATTACTTGAACCTGAAGATCTGAATCAGTACTTTACAACTGTAGTAAAAGAATTAAGTTCAAAAATTAAACAGTCAACATTAACTGCAACTGACATACTTGCTGGTCAAGTTACTAGGGGACATGAATTTCACTGGGATACAGTCACACCCACAGATATAATGAATACAGTTAAAATAATTTCAAACTCAAAAAGCATGGATTACTACTGGCTATCTAATTACATTATAAAAAGGACAATACACCAGATTTGTGTACCACTTGCTTACATTATTAATAAATGCCTAGCTGTGGGAGTTTTCCCTAATCAACTCAAAGTTTCTAAAGTTATACCCATATAGAAAAAGGGGGAAAAACATCTCCTTGAAAACTACAGACCGGTGTCCATTGTTCCAATATTTTCGAAAATATTTGAAGCAATTTTACACAAACAGCTTAGTAACCATTTTGAAAAAAAAAAAAAAAAAAAAAATGACCTCAGTGATAGGCAGCATGGTTTTAGAAAAGATAAAAATACAACTTCTGCAGTGCTTCAGATTGTAGACCAGACCCTAACTAACTTTGTTTAAAAATAAACACACAGTCTCACTAGAACTATGCGATCTGAGTAAAGCATTTGACTGTATCCCCTTTGATATACTACTAGCAAAACTACAGCATTACGGAGTAAAAAATAAAACATTAGAAATAATTAGGTCATATTTAGAAAATAGGAGACAATTTGTGTCAGTTCAACATAGACATTCCTCCATGGAGATAGTCACTTCTGGTGTGCCTCATTGTGGCAATCAATGATCTACCACTATACGCTGGGCCTGAGTCAGTCATCTGCTATGCAGATGATACGACTATGATCACCACTGATCAGGATTTAACAAGGTTACACCAGAATTCACAAGACACTCTCTCTCTAACATTAAACTGGATTTCGGCTAACAAATTAATATGCAATCATGAGAAAACACAACAATCAATGATGGGATTAGCTAAACAGGTAGAAAATAAAAGTGTGAAACTGTTAGGAATACACATTGACTCCAAAAACTTAACTGGCAAGCCCATATCGATTATATCTGCAAAAAATTATCACGGGTGTCGTATCTTCTATGGAATTTAGCTGACTTTGTGAGTAACAAATATCTCAGGACAGTCTACTTTGGACTTTTTCAGTCACACATAACTTATGGGATATTAATTTGGGGCAACTCATTTCATATTACTGATGTATTAATGATACAAAAAAAGGTTATAAGAATAATGTGCAAGGTTGGCCCAAGAGAGCACTGCCAACCGTTAGTTACTAAAATGAAAATACTGACAGTGGTAAATCTTTATATCTATGCATCACTGACATATGCTAAAATCGACATTAAGGAATATAATACCAGAGAGGATATACATGAGCATAATACCAGAAACAAAAAGAGTATTGACATTCCCAGATATAGACTGGCAAAAACAGGCAACTCCTACAAAATAAACTGTTTAAAATTATTTAACAAGTTACCACTCTCTGCAACCAATACGTCTTTTAACAATTTCAAAAATTAATTGTACAAGTGGCTTGCAGACAACCCATTTTACAGTGTAAAAGAATTCTTCAATAGTTGTAGCATAGAAATAGAATTTTAATAATATAATTGTATTGCTTTAAAACTGCTTAATTAAGAACAAAAATTTGTACATGAATTATAAACATTTATTAATATGGGAATACTATTGTATGTATGTAAAAATTTGTAAAGCCTATTCCGCTATGTGTGGTCAATGGTAAATAAAGAATCTGAATGCTGCTCTGAAATTTGCAGATGCAATATCATTGAGGGCACATATTTGAGGAGCACTTTTTTCCACTTCTTTCATTATTTTCCAGTAATTTGGCACAAACTATTTCTCTGTAGTTTTTTTATAATCCCTATTAGTTGAATGATGAGGAAGTTATGTGAACTGTTAAGAAATCATAAAGCAAATATTTGCAACCTCATTAGAATTGGTGTGTATTTCGAAGGAATGTTTGTACATGATTGATTATAATAATTTACTAAACACGGATTCATCATAAAACATTTTAGAAAATAAAATCAACAAATAGGTAGTCTTTATGTAAATACAAAGTGCAATGAAAAAAATCATTACCATACTTTAAATGGCATCAATATTTTGCAATTCTATAGTCACCAACGCATAGGTCACGAATCACTTTCACCATATGTAACACTCTCTGTAAGTTCATTCTCTATATTACTTAAAGCCCAGTGATGTTCACAAATTTCAAGTGCTTCCCACTCTGCTTTGAAGGCTCCTTTCGGATCTGGCGGCATTGCCATTGCAGCGCCCGACATCTGATCTTGAAGATGACGTGCTTGATCTGCTGCGTTGTTTTCACCGAGTACTAATGTATAAATGCTTCGTAGTCCAAAAACATTCAGGAAATACCATGAAGCTGATGAAACCCAGGATGCATCTAAACTGACAAGCTCTATACCTCTCTGCAACATTGGCTTAAAGCGCAGCGTTAGTGGAAATGGTACTTTGGTCGTGACAAATCCTGAAAACATTAAATTTATCCACCCACCAATCATTATCATAGGAATTACATTGGTTATGTTGCCCTTCAGCATGTCAGTCATCATGCTCGGATCTGTCATCGGATTTTGTGACACAGGAGCCCGCTTTTGGGTTTTGAAGTATCCAGTTTCTTCGTTGTTAAAGAAATGCCGTCGCATTAGGAATGACTGTTTCGGCAAATATTTTCCGTTCTCCCTCAGAAGTCGTGCTCGTATCATAACTTGGCTGTCCTGAACTTGCTGTAACTCTGGTTTCTTTTGAGATGCCAGAAGAATAGAAACATAGTGTCTTAACACACCAAACAAAAAAGTTATAACAACGATCGGCAGAAACACCCAAAACCTTATATTTGAATCTAACACAAGCTCCGCCATGACTACAACAACATAATACAGACGACAAATGTTTACCGAAAATTATTCCAAAGATGTTAGGAAAATTCATAATCTAAATCAAGGAGGTTAGAATCTCCATGATCGAAATGTGGCAATCTTTCCCTGAATTATATTCTGTACCATATCATTGAAAACATACTATTGAACACATACAAGCCATTAAATAAAAGTTTACTAGTTTGTTCAAATGTTTGTAAATCTATTGGGCCAAACTGCGTGGTCATCAGTCCGTAGGTTACAAACTACTTAAACTAAGGTAAACTAACATCGTAATTTGACGGGAATATGTTTAACTTTTATAAGTATGTCCAACTGAGTCACAGCTACTTTCATGATTCGTTGTTACCACAGACCGCTGACCTCAATAATAATTATTTTTTGAGCTCACTGCCACAGACATACATTAATGTTTGTGGTTTTTAACCTCCGTGGTTGTTACTCCTTGTGGTTGGCACCAGTGATCATTAAAAAACAAATCTTTGATTTTCCGAGTTGCACTTGTTTAAAGTATTTGATTATTTAAGTTTGGCGCGAAGTGTGGAGTTGACATTTGTGCTGTTGTAGAGAGAAAGTGGTATTTGTTTGTATACCTCATTTTACATGGATCAAGGTTAGTGTCTTACATTTTATATCATAATGACTTTGTAAAGGAATGTAATGATTGTCCGATCAATGCAACATAACGATATCCCCAGTCCATAATGCAGTGTTTTCCGTTTTTTTTTTTTTTTTTTTTTGTGTGTGTGTAAGTTCAGTGGCGGACTAAGGCTGTTGGAGGCCCGAGGCGGCGGCAAAACAAAATTAGGCCCGCCGCCCACTTGGAAATACGTGTATTACTATAATAAAGTAACATTTGAGATTTGGAGATGCCCCCCCCCCCCTTTTTCCAAAAGGACGAGAGGTACGTGCAGTACCGGCGAAAGGGCCGGACGACCGCCCGGGGCTCCTAATTTTAGGGGATTTTGGGGGGCGCCAAAATCCTTGCTAAATTTATATTATTGTAAACAGTGAACAAAAAATTAACTTTCTCATAAATTGTATAGTAACGTTGGTTACTACTTCATGCCATAGGCCTCACACTTTATAACGAGCCGGGTTACTTCTTGAATCTCCTATAAAGGAAATCCCTTAATTGAATGTGATGTTCTGTGTGATCGTGATACTGATACTTTAATTAAAGACTTTGAGAGAAAAAGGCTCCAAAAGTTAACTTTACTTAGCATTGTAAACAAGTCAAAGGACAATTTAACTGGTTGAAGATATAGAATTATATTACTGGTTGTATTATTTTTTTACGAAATCTTTGTACAATGCTGTTACGAAATATGTTTGTATGTTCTTTTGGTCATATGTGTTCTTTCGCACTTAACAAGGTAGCATAGCAAATTTAAACTCAGTAATACCAATGGGTTGTAGGGGGGCGCCATATGGATTCTTTGCCCGGGTGATATTTTCCCCTTCCGCTGGCCCTGGGTATGGGCCAGTCTAAAAAAAATTGCTTTCGAGATTTGGAGGCCCGCAAGATGAGAGGCTCGTGACAGTCCCCCGTCCCCCCTAGTCGGCCACTGGTTAAGTTACTGCTATCGTTAAAAGTGCACATTCTTTGTTGTTGAAGTATGAACTGTCGTCTTATTCTATCAATGTAGAATTGCGTTACATGTTGGTTTGGTAACTAAGGTTTCGGGTACAGTTTTACTTAGGGCTGCGGCGACGTAGTATGCTTATGTTGGCATCATCGTTGATTGCTCCATGAGCAGGAAAATAATTTTTATACATCTTCAATACGGTAAATTAATATCCTCATATAGCGAGCCTTTTGTTGCCAACATTAGAATACTTCGCTACTGCTGCCGGCAATAACAATTAACCAAGATTTAGTAGTCACATTAGTTAGTGTGCTCTTTCCAATAAAGCGTCTCTCTTGACATGGTTTAAGGTCAGTGAAACGTGCTCATATCTTAGTTGACAGAATTTGGCCAAATTGTCATACTAGATATAATAGCAACATTTGCAACACACCAATTTGGTAGTAACCCTTAAGATGTGAAGAAGACAGGTAATGTAGTTTCATGTTGTCGTCGTGGTGGTGGTAAGGTTCAGATCCTTGCTGATCAGTTCACACTTTACATAGGCCTAAATAGAGTAGAAACCATAATTAGTGGGTGATTCCATGTCAATTCAATGCACCTCTCAACCGGAGCCTCTCAGATTTCTTTCAAATTTGCTTCATTCAATGACCCAGATAAGAGATAGAAAAATACAAATTTGCAGGGCTGTATTACAACTGAGAAGAAAGAAAGTTAGAGGTCTGGAAAGTTTGGAATTTGTGCAAAATTTACATGTCTATCTCAACATAAGACTGTAATTCTGCTTCTAATTAATTTAGCCTGCTCTATGAAAATGGTACCATTGGAAAGCTAATGAATAGACCTTTACACTGATATGCCAAATGGCAGGTTTCTGAATATTTTTATTCTATAGGTCATTGACCTTGAATATCTCAAAAGACCCTATCTTCAAATTTTCTGGAAAAAATATATTTTATTGTTGCATTATGTTACTACAAATATGGTAAACTAGCTGCAAGTATACGGCTTTGCCCGGGTTTAAAATGTTTTCTGTAGAAGCTTAAAAAAATGTTTATATGCATGTAATAAAAGGGTCCATTTATGTTAGAGCAATGTGATAAACATTTTTGGTAGTTCCATTTGGAGTATGTACAAAAAGATTTTTGTCTTTGCCCACTTTGGAGCAGACCTCATATAGGCCAGTCATTTAGACATTGAAAACGCAAATCGTGATGTAGTTCTAATTTTTTGATATGTTGTTAGGACCCGTTAGAGTAGTATGAAACCAAGTTTGCAGCTTCGAAAACCCTGTGCTTCCCAAGTTATAAGTGGAAAAACTGCGAAATTTTCGGACTTTTTTAGATTTTGCCTTCTAACGCATAAACTGAGTTTTACGATGTTAGTAGTTATTACCATTTCCAAAGTACATAGAATATGTAACAATTTAAGCCTAACTGCAGCATTATACGTCCAATAGTTTTCTAGATATGAAGTGTCAAAAATGGGCTTATTTTTACCAAAAATGAAAATTTTAAGTTTTGCTCCGATTTCGAGCTGAATATTGGCATAACCGCTCATCCTGCGAGAATAGACATAGGAATTGTTAGCTTTAAAATAAGCATAAGATGAACTCTCTAGAGCGAGTAGTTCTCTTCAAATTGTAAAAAAAAAAAAAAAAAAAAAAAAAAAAAAAAAAAAAAAAAAAAAAAAAAAAAACGGGAAGTCAGGAAATTGAAATTTTTGAAGAAATGAGCCTAAACACTAATGACAAATTTTGGGCATGCAAAGAAATAAAAATGTATACCACTGTCTTTAAAGAAATGCAATTGTGTAATAACATAAATTTCAATAATTGAAAATTCTCACTGTTTTGGTTTCTTAGAAGGTCCTGGTTGCTCACAGTCGTATTCTAGAACATAAGGAGGCTCCTGCGGTGCTGCATCCATTTCTGGCTGTTCGTCTGAAGGTGGGGGATCATCGTAATCGTCTTCATCCTCGTAGATCAGACTTGTAGTGACGTTGTAGCAAGTGGTACCAGAGCAGTGAGTGCACAAAGCTGAGCAATTAAGCCTGGCTCCCATGCATCCCTTCTTTTACTTACATGAGAGCAATCTGAGACGTTTAGGTGGGGCTGCTTCACATAAAGTTGTTACTGGTAATAGACCAACGGAGCTCTTCGACCAACCCCACTGTGTGGCATCCTTCGCCACTCCCAACCATGTTTGCACTTGGTAATATGTGCGGTAGAAATGGAAGGAAGCAGCTTCTTTGGTTCCAGGTCCACCTTCGCATTGGCTGCTGACTTGACGAACAGGCGGAATCAAAGGCCGTGAAGGTTGTCGAAGGATGTGTCCCCTCCATACAGAGCGATAAGGCACTTTACTCCAACATCAGCTATAGTTTCATGACTAGTATCTGGCAACAGAAACACAGTGGCCAGGTCAATCGGGTACTTATACCTTCGAAGAACACTCCACACTCCTTGCCAGAAAAGAGCGGAAGTAGTCACATCCGCTAAATACAGGTAGGAAGAGTTCAAATTAGGAGGTCAATTCTATTTCTCCTCGACAGACAGAAGTAGTGGAAAACTGAGTACCACTTGACTCGCCTCTATTGTTTTTCTGGAAATAAACATTTCGGGCGGTAGAGCCCAAGCCGCAAAGGAGAACGAGTAAGTCCACATCCTCCCCAACCACTATCACGTTCTCGTAGGATACACTTTTATCGAGGGCAGAGCAGATAATGTTGCGGTCTGCGTCTTCTGTAGCTCTCTTAGTTTCAATGCCCTCGAGTTCAAACGCAGAGCACAGTTGGTCAATGAGACGTCTTTTGTTTGAGTTGTTGGCAACACTTTCTCCTGGGGCATTTTGATGATGGTTGAAGAGTCAAATACGATCTCATTGCAAGAAAGGGCAACGCAGTGTCGCAATCGTTCTGCAGTTTTAGTACTCCTGAGGGCTCCATCTTCAGGATATCCATTAAACACCACAGCGACGTTCCTACCAAAGTTGTTTAAAGTGTAGGTAGCAACTATAGCCTTAGTCGTTTCTGTGCCAGATAGCCTTGTGGAGAAGGTATCCCCATCGACCACTACAAATGTCCTGGTTCCAAGAGAAATGTTTTGTGAAAGTGGTGCGAAAACGGCATAAAAAGTTGACTTCGCTCCCTTATGCATCCCCTCTTCGTTGAACAATGCCAGTGGATAAGGGGCCAGTTCGAACTTAAAATGCTTTTTCAGGTCACTGTCCGACTTTTTAGTGATACATATCCTTTGAAAAATGGTGAGTGGATTAACGTCGACATGCTTCTTGTGTACTTTAATGGAGTTTGTGATTCGACAAAGTTACAACTTTGTCTTTTCTTTTGAAAGTTACTTTGCCAAACGAGCTGGCAGTTATTTTCTTGACCCCTTCAATGCCTTTTTCCTGAGCTAGGTGGCAATTTTATTTCAGCACCTCCCACGATTCAGTTGCTGATGGTGATCAGTTGGATGGATGGAAACATTAGCATCTTTTAGTGCTATTTGAGAGGAGTAAAATGTGTTTCTCTTTACTTTTCCCACTTTTTCCATTGACAACGCTTTTTACATAACCTACAAAGAGTTGTGTAGAAAGATTATGTTCGTTCCTGCAATCCTACAACGGTGCTAGCGACTTGATAGACTTTTAAAGAGAAGAAATAACATGTACTTGTTGCCTTGTTAAATTACTATTTTGTCTGTAGATGGAAATGGATGATGGCTACTGAACCATTTATTAAGTTTTTACAAGTCAGCTGTGTCTCGTATCATTTGTGCTGACCTCATGTCAATGTGTTGTTCTGATGTTACAGAAGAAATGTCCCAAAAACATACCAGCTCTTTGCACAGGTTTAACGTGTACACCATTCCTCCTGTCCACCGCGAAAGCACACTGCTGGATATACCACGGCTGTGAGTTAATCCTCCCTGTCTCCTCATTGATCTCATTAGAACCTGTTAGATAGTTAAATCTGTGCACAGCACTGACCAAAATGTTTGAGATCTGTGAATCGTGAAGTCTCCTCTAGTGAATACAGTAAATTCCTCTGGGACCATTCGGTGTTGTAGGTTACTCATGTCCTGTAAATATAAACGAGCACTTTTGGCGTTAAAAAAAAACCCACTCAGTGAAAGAAAGGAAGCATTTTGCTGATTGTATCAAAGTGTAGCTCCCAATCCCCCATCCTCTCTGCCTGAATTAATCTCTTCATAAGTGCAGTCATTCGATAATACTGCACCACAGATTGTTACAATTTTTATAATACTAGAGTTTCATGTATACATACAGTCGAACCTTTCGCTGAATGCCCACAATTTGTCATTAGTGCTTAGGCTCATTTCTTCAAAAATTTGTTTCCTGACTTTCTGTTTTTTTACAATTTGAAGAGAACTACTCGCTCTAGAGTTCATCTTGTGCTTATTTTAAAGCTAACAAAATTTACAACAACTTCAGTTCTCATGTCTATTCTCGCAGGATGTCCCCCCAGGGGGCCCACAGTTCTTTTGTGGGTACGTGTGTGGCGCGCACGGGGCCCCGAGCCGGAGCAGCCTTTCTTCTGCCCCAGGCTGCTTCACTTTCCCTCCCGGTTTATGCCTTCGCCCGGAGACGGGCATATTTCGTGAGATACGGTGGTTCTTGTTGTGGTTTTCTTCCTTCGTTCCTTCCTTTCTTACCCTTCGTTTTCTGTCTTTCCCTCCTTGTACTCTCCTAGCCTTCTTCTCCTCATTAGTCTCCGCCTCGGCGTTTGAGACACTTCTTTCCTTCTTTCTCTTCCTTTCCTATCCTCTTCTTCTTTCCTCCCTGTGCGTGTCTGAAGGCCGACCCACGCATTATCGTGCGTAGCAGGTGACGGGGTAACGCGTAATTCCCCGCCCCGGGTAGACAAGTAAGGCACGTACGTACCCCCCGGTAAAGGCCAGGCCCAGGGAGGGGTGATTACCCGAGCTGGTACCTTCCGAACGTGCCGATTGGTCCCTCCGTCAGTTCTCGGGAGGTGTGACCTGAGGTGTGAACAATCACCTAAGGCGGGTAAGCCCTCGGAGAGGGCCCCCACTAGGAAGGAGCGCGCCATCGGAGACGCCGGTAATCACGGGGGACACTTCCGCCATGACTTCCTTATCTTCTTTCGTGACGTTGACCCACAAACGTAAGTTAGACTCGCCTCAGCCTAAAAAGACTCTGCCTAATGTACCTAAATTTCTGGTAGTCTCTCGCACCGACGGAAAGGATTTCAATTCTGTCAATCCTTTCGTTATACAGAAAGGTGTCGATGCAATTGCTGGCCCTGTTAAAACCTGTTCACGTCAGCGCAATGGCACATTGTTGCTGGAAGTGGAAAGTGCCTTCCAATCCCAAAAACTGATACGTACTACGTTGTTGCACACTTTTCCAGTTAAGGTCGAAGCGCACCGCACACTCAACTCGTCACGGGGGGTAGTTTTTACGAGATCCCTTGACGGGTTGTCTGATGAAGACATCCAATCGTGGACGATCAGGGTGTGACAGCCGTCCACAGGGTGATGAAAAAGGTCGATAACCAATTGACACCGACTCGTACTGTGTTTTTGACGTTCGACAGAGTTGACCTCCCGTCGAAGGTCAAAGCAGGGTATGAAGTCATCTCCGTCCGACCTTATGTGCCTAACCCAACGCGCTGTTTTCAGTGCCACAGGTACAACCATACCCGTGAACATTGCCCAAATGCAGCAAAGTGTGTCACTTGTGGTAGGGACGCCCATGAGGGGGATTGCCCACCTCCGTCCCCTCACTGCCTAAACTGCAACGGTGACCATGCGGCTTCCTCTCGCGACTGCCCTGTATACAAGGATGAGAAGGTAATCCAGCAAATTCGGGTTACGGAGAAGGTATCGACATCTGCCGCTCGTAAGTTGTTGGCGAGTCGAAAGCCCACTGTCCTCCCAGCGGGTACATACAGTAAGGTACTCACCTCACCTCGACCTACCAAAGATTCCAGTACCCAGACATGTGATTTCACTTTCGCTGACACAGTTGTGCGATCCGCCAGCCCGAAGATTGCCCGTTCCACGTCCCCGCTTCCTCCTGCTGCTTCTAAGGTACAGTCTTCGTCAACATCTAGTAAACTGCGGGCACCTAAACAAGATGCCCGGACCTTGAAAAAGGAACCCGTCCGTGAGGATTTTCTGCGGTCTCAGGCTTCCCAACCGTCAACTGCCTCTTCCCGCCGTCACTCTTCCAGAAGAGCTGACAAGAAAAAGAGTTCCTCTTCTTCCCCGCCGAGGCGTGACCCATCTGTCGCGCCGTATAACAGTTGCCGGCCTCGGCCGTCTTCTGTTTCACCGGGACGCTCCGTTTGCCGGGCGCCCGGCCCTTTACCGGCGGTGGAAACTGCCCCTCCTGATCAACTCAGGGAGGTGGCAGGCGCGTCGGTCGAACCTATGGACCACGACCCTTTGCCCCTGGACAGCGATAGCAGTGCTCCCTCGAAATCCGGTCCTCAGCGGCCGTCGAGGTGACCCCGCTCGCTACTTGGTTTTTATCCTTATTTCTTCTCTCATTTTTATCATGGCGCTCCTTCAATGGAACATTCGCGGCATTCGTTCTAATCGGGAGGAGTTAAAATTACTCCTTCGATTGCACTGCCCGCTTCTAGTCTGCCTCCAGGAAACTAAGTTGCGTCCACGTGATCGTGCAGACTTTCCACACTACACCTCTGTGCGGTTCGACCTGCCACCCGTGGAAGGTGTCCCAGCCCATGGAGGGGTTCTGATGCTCCTTCGAGACGACGTCTATTTCCATCCCATTTCCTTGCACACTCACCTACAGGCAGTTGCCGTCCGCATCACCTTATCCACATTTACCTTCTCCCTCTGTAATATATATTCGCCATCGTCATCTGCCCTTACTAGGGCAGATGTGCTAAACCTTGTTGACCAGCTCCCTTCACCTTTCGTGTTGGTAGGCGACTTTAATGCCCACCACCCCCTATGGGGCTCTCCGGCACCTTGTCCGAGAGGCTCCCTTTTGGTGGACCTTCTCCAACACCTCGATCTTGTCTGCCTCAACACCGGTGCACCGACCTTCCTTTCTGACACAACACACACTTATTCTCATATAGACCTCGCAATATGCACTCCTCAGCTTGCCGGTCGGTTTGAGTGGTATGCACTTTCTGACATGTACCATTTCCCATTTCCCTTGTATCATCCACTTCCTACATCACTCCCCATCTCCACGTCCCACCAGTTGGAACATTTCTAAAGCCGACTGGGGGCTTTATTCGTCCATGGCTGTTTTTCACAATCAGCATTTTCCCAACTGTGACAGTCAGGTCGAATACCTCACAGAGGTTATTCTCACTGCTGCTGAACGTTCCATACCTCGTACATCCTCTTCTCCACGTCGTGTCCAGGTCCCTTGGTGGACTGCAGCCTGCCGCGACGCGCTTCGAGCCCGACGCCGTGCTTTACGCACCTTCCGCCGCCACCCAACTTTGGAGAATTGCATCAATTACAAACGTATGAGAGCGCAGTGCCGTCGTATCATAAACGACAGCAAGAAAGCTTGCTGGACTGCTTTTACTAGTTCTTTTAACCGTTTTACTCCCTCCACGGTTGTCTGGGGTGGCCTACGCCGTTTGTCCGGCATCAAGGTCCACTCCCCGATTCCTGGCCTGACCGTGGAGAACGCAGTCCTCGTAGACCCAGCTGATGTGTCAAACGCATTGGGTCGTTTCTTTGCGGAGGTTTCGAGCTCTGCCCATTACCACCCTGCCTTTCTCCCTCGCAAACAGGTAGAGGAGGCCCGGCCGCCTTCTTTCCGCTCTTTTAATCGTGAAAATTATAACGTCGCCTTCACCATGCAGGAGCTAGACCGTGCTCTCGCCCTGTCCCGATCTTCTGCTCCCGAGCCCGATTCCATTCATATTGAAATGCTGAAGAACCTCTCTCCTGCGGGCAAGTGCTTTCTTCTTAGTACCTACAATCGCATATGGACTGAAGGTCATGTTCCCACAAGTTGGGGTGAAGCCATTGTTGTCCCCATCCCCAAACCAGGGAAGGACAAACATCTTCCTTCCAGCTATCGTCCTATTTCTCTGACGAGCTGTGTCTGTAAGGTGATGGAACGCATGGTTAACGCTCGGTTGGTCTGGCTCCTCGAATCTCGCCGCCTCCTGACTAATATCCAATGCGGTTTTCGTCGACACCGCTCTGCTGCTGACCACCTCGTTACGTTGTCGACCTTCATTATGAACAACTTTCTGAAGAAGCGTCAAACAGTAGCCGTGTTCTTCGACTTGGAGAAGGCATACGATACCTGTTGGAGAGCGGGCATTCTCCGCACATTGCACACATGGGGCCTTCGGGGCCGCCTTCCTCTTTTCATTCAAGCGTTTTTGGCGGATCGCAAGTTCCGGGTGCGGGTGGGCTCTGTTTTGTCAGATACCTTTTGCCAGGAGAATGGGGTACCACAGGGCTCCGTCTTGAGTGTGGCGCTCTTTGCCATTGCAATCAATCCGATCGTGGACTGCCTTTCAGCCGACGTCTCCGGATCTCTTTTTGTTGACGATTTCGCAATTTATTGTAGCGCCCAGCGGACGTGTTTCTTGGAGCGTTCTCTCCAACGCTGTCTTGACCGTCTATATTCCTGGAGCATCGCAAACGGCTTCCGATTCTCCACTGAGAAAACTGTGTGTATCAATTTCTGGAGATACAAGGAATTTCTTCCACCTTCTCTACGTCTCGGCCCTGTTGCTCTCCCTTTCGTGGAGACTACAAAATTCTTGGGACTCATGTTGGATCGGAAACTTTGCTGGTCCACACATGTGTCCTACCTGGTTGCCCGTTGTGCCCGATCCCTTAACGTTCTTCGTGTCCTCAGTGGCACGTCATGGGGAGCGGATCGTACCGTCCTGCTTCACCTTTACCAGGCCATTGTTCAGTCGAAGCTCGACTATGGAAGCCTTGTGTACTCTTCAGCACGGCCGTCGATTCTCCGCCGTCTCAACTCTATCCACCATCGTGGATTACGTCTGGCGACCGGTGCATTTTATACCAGCCCTGTTGAAAGTCTGTATGCCGAGGCTGCTGTATTACCCTTGACCACTCGACGTGACATACTCTTGTGTCGGTACGCATGCCGCCTACAGTCGATGCCCAACCATCCATCTTACCGATTATTTTTTGACGACTCACTCGATCGCCAATATCAGTTGTCTGCGATTGCCTTGCTTCCACCGGGAGTTCGGTTTTGCCGCCTGCTACAGCGGCTCGATTTTACTCTTCCTTCCACCCTTCGGTTGAGCGAAAGCCCATTGCCACCGTGGCATCAGGCCCAGGTTCACACACACCTCGAACTTAGTTCGCTCCCCAAGGAGAGCACTCCGGATTTGGTATTCCGCTCGAGGCTTGTCGAACTCCGTTTGCAGTTCGATAATGCCGTATTTATTTACACTGATGGTTCCAAGAGCACTGCCGGTGTCGGATCTGCCTTCGTCGTCGGGGACAACCGGTTCCAATACAAGCTCCCTGACCGGTGCTCGACCTTCACGGCTGAGCTTTTCGCCCTCCACCAGGCCGTTTTGTATACCTGCCGCCACCGCCAACCTTTCTATGCCATCTGTTCCGATTCCCTTAGTGCCCTGCAGAGTCTTAAGGACCCTTTCTCGAACCATCCTCTCGTGTATCGGATCCAACGCTCCCTCCAGTTGCTGGCGGATGACAGCTGTCAAGTTTCTTTCCTGTGGGTCCCTGGCCATGTGGGTGTGCCCGGGAATGAGGCCGCCGACACAGCAGCCAAGGCAGCAGCTCTTTTGCCTCGCATGGCCACCTTTTGCGTCCCATCGGACGATGTTCAACGGGCTCTTCGCCGGAGTATCGTGTCGCAATGGCACAGTGTGTGGCTTTCACTGTACAACAATAAATTGCGAACTGTCAAACCGATCCCGACCGCTTGGAGGACATCCTCACGCCCCTCTCGGCGGGAGGAGGTCATCCTGGCTCGGTTGCGGATCGGTCATTGCCGTTTCAGCCACCGTCACTTGCTATCCGCCGAACCTGCACCGCTATGCTCCTGCGGTGAACTGCTGACAGTGCGACATGTTTTACTGACTTGTGTTAATTTTAACCATCTCCGTGTAGCCCTTCACTTTCCGTCTACTCTGGAGGAAATTTTAGCTGATGACACACGAGCAGCTGCTTGGGTTTTGCGTTTTATGAACTTGGCCAACCTATCCAAGGATATTTAACCCTTTTTAATTGTCTTTTATCTTTCGTTTTTAGCCTCTTGTTGATGTTCTGACAGTCACCATTTTTTTGAGATCATAGCGAATCTATGTTCTTGGCTGGGCGCTAATGACCATAGAAGTTGTGCGCCCTAAAACCACAAAAAAAAAAAAAAAAAAAAACTCGCAGGATGAGCGGTTATGCCAATATTCAGCTCGAAATCGGAGCAAAACTTAAAATTTCCATTTTTGGTAAAAATAAGCCCATTTTTGTCGCTTCATATCTAGAAAAGTATTGGATGTATAATGCTGCGGTTAGGCTTAAATTGTTACATATTCTATGTACTTTGGAAATGGTAATAACTACTAACATCGTAAAACTCATAGTTTATACGTTAGAAGGCAAAATCTAAAAAAAGTCCGAAAATTTCGCAGTTTTTCACTTATAACTTGGGAAGCACAGGGTTTTCGAAGCTGCAAACTTGGTTTCATATTACTCTAACAGGTCCTAACAACATATCAAAAAATTAGAACTACATCACGATTTGCGTTTTTAGCCCCTTTTTTGTAAGATTTCTCTGTCCATGAGAGAAGCATGGTGTCAGCAAGTCTACAACAGCAATCCCAAGAGACTGGTCCTGTCACTTGTTGATTGTCAATGGCAAAGCACAGTTTCAAAGGGAACTGTATTATTTTTAATTGTATGGTGTTATCTGTGGGAATGAGAGGTATTCTTGGAATGAAGATATCCTCACCCTTAGCACTCCCTGTGAGTACTGTGGCTTGAATTACATGTTGATCAGCTTTTTCACCATTAATCTTGTGCCACTGCACAGCCTGGGTGCATCAATATTTCTGATCGGCATTACCATAGCACCAACTTTCAGAATCAAGATGTGGGCTTGCAAATCAGGAGTCCGGATGGAATTCAAAAAGTCAATGAGATATTGTATTGCTTCATTATCATTACGGATGCAGTCTGTGGACTTGTAGGCATATTCTTGGCCTGGAAGCTGCTTCTGAATGGTGACATTCAGCTTCTCAACTACATCGTTTGATTGCCAGAATTGCTCTGAGAGAGAGCCAGTTATGATCCTTGAAGTTTTACTGAATGTTAGGATGCACCTTGGACAGAAGTTAATCAGGAGAGTTGAAAATTTGACCACATGGCATTATAAGGCCTGTTGAGGGATCTTCAGGAACTTTACCATCTCCCATCTGGAGCAACTTGTTTGCAAATTGTCCTGCAGACAAATCACCCTGAATGTGTGCCCTCATGTTTGTAGTTAGACTAAATTTTTTGACATGGTGCCATAGATAGGAATTTTCAAACAGGCATTGATCTGATCTGCTGGTGTCCCATGTGTGACAATGGGAACTGGTTGTCGAAAATCGCCAGCAAGCACAATAGGTGCTCCACCCATTATTGCAGAGCTGCCATGAAAATCCTGTAACATCTTGTCAAGAGGATGGAAAGCATTTCTGTGACTCATGGTAGCCTCATCCCAGACAATTTGCAGATTTTGAGAACATGTCCACGTCCTGTGCCCTTGGAAATATTGCAAGTGGAACTGTCTGATCTGGCCAAGTCCAGAGGCAACTTGAAAGCCAAATGTGCTGTTCGACCATCGGCAAGCAGAGTTGCTGTTGTGCCAGAGGAGGCAACAGCCACAGCCATGTCTTTCTCTTTCCTCACAAAAGCCAATAGCAAATTGAGTAGAAAAGTCTTTCCCGTGCCGCCTAGTGCATCCAAAAAGACAATGCCTCCTTTTTCACTTACGACCATTCCAGTGATGGTAATAAAGGCTTACTGCTGATTTGGAGTAATTTCACGTTATTTGGTTGTGATTGCAATCGAAGTCTGTAAGTAAAGTACTCTCCCCCATACAGGCAGTAACCTTCATCTTGTTTTCAAGGTCAAGTGTGCAAAATTTCATGAAGATCGGAGCAAAACTGTGGATTTTGGCAAAATCCATAAGTAGCCTCCAGCATGCAATGAAGGAAATTTTATGTAGACAGTGCTCTTCCTCTTGTTTTGAAGGTCAATGGTGCAAAATTTCATAAAGATCAGTGCGAAGATATAAATTTACATGGGCACATTGAAAATGCACTTTCACTTTTCTCAAATTTTGCAGTTGCTATTTAAAAATGGAACGAAACCTGTTTAAGAACCTTCCCCATGTAATTTTGTGTATGTGTATCAAATTTCATATTATTTGCTTGTCTTGTTCTTGAGTTATAAGAGGACAGACAGACACAGACAGACAGACAGACAACAAATGCGTCTTGTAAGTCTAGAGATATTAAGGTGGCACACCAAAGGCATCATTCAACATGCAGTAAGCAGCTATTAGCCTAGACCCATTTTTTAAGAAAACCGGCTAATAAGTTACTTTTATTCTGACCAATTCTGTAATATACGTAAAAAATAGATGTACACTTACCAGGCGAAGGGGCACAGACAGTAAGAGCAACAAATAAAAAACACACACACACACACACACACACACACACACACACACACACACACACACCCAAAAATGCTAGCTTTCGCAGCCTAGCTGCTTCATCAGGCAGAAGGGAAGGAGAGGGAAAAGGAAATGATGAGGGTTTTAAGGAAGGGGGGGGGGGGGAAGGAGCCATTCCAATCCCGGGACAGGAAAGACTTACCTTGGGGGGAAAAATGGAGGGTAAATAAATGCACATACACCCACACATTTACACAGACACAAGTACACTTAGGCAGACATACTGTAGACAGTTCTACAGTATGTCTGCCTAAGTGTACTTGTGTCTGTGTAAATGTGTGGGTGTATGTGCATTTATTTACCCTCCATTTTCCCCCCCCCCAAGGTAAGTCTTTCCTGTCCTGGGATTGGAATGGCTCCTTCCCCCTTCCTTAAAACCCTCATCATTTCCTTTTCCCTCTCCTTCCCTTCTGCCTGATGAAGCAGCTAGGCTGCAAAAGCTAGCATTTGTGTGTGTGTGTGTGTGTGTGTGTGTGTGTGTGTGTGTGTGTGTGTGTGTGTGTGTGTGTGTTTTTTTATTTGTTGCTCTTACTGTCTGTGCCCCTTCGCCTGGTAAGTGTACTTCATCTATTTTTTTACGTATATTTTTCCAATTCTGTAATATGTTTGTCTGTGAACAGACAGAGAGACTTTTATTTCAACCAATCAACTTTATCCTGTTTTAGTGAACATCCAATCAGAGACTTATTTAATCACCATTATACTGTTTTATGGCTGTGGGTTATTTAATCAAAGTGCTATGTACATGTGTTGCAAAGAAACATTTAGTACTGGTAATAGCTTGTAAAAAAAATTGATTTCAAATCAAAATGGTGTTGTTGCAATCCATTGAGGGAAGTCATAAAGAGTGCAGGGGAAGTAAATCATCAAGAGTGCAGAAGAATTTAAGGAATGTGCAGGAGGTGATGATAAATGTCCTAATGTATTTTTAGGTGGAAAATTTTGCAGTAAATGTTGAAAGAAAATATCAGAAATCCCAACAAGCACTGCAGATGTTGCCTGAGTTGAGCCCGGTACTTCCAGAGAAGATTTAAGTGAAGATGAAGTAGCTTCAGATCTGGCACTCCGTTCTTTAAATAGCAGCCTTCAGTATTTAGATGAATCTCCTGTGAAGAAAGAGGCTTCAGAGTGAGAAAAAGTACCCAAAGCAAAAACTGGAGGGAAAAAACAGCTTTTGTGTTGGAGCAAACTTATGTGGCACAACTGGAAAAAGGAGTGGAAAATGAGAAAGTGAAATCATCACCCAGCTGAAAGATGAGTTTCATAATTCAGACCTTATGCATGGCAAAATACAAATTCTAACTGTACGTCCAAAGAGTTGGAGTATAAGGAAAACTATGAAAGAATTTTCTCCTTCAGATTACATGGTACAGAAAGCAAAACAATCAGTAACAGAACATGGCAAATTCAAAGCCAGGTAAGAAATTATGTGAGAAAACTGTTCAGCTTGTGCATGATTTTTATTGTGATTATGATGAGTCATATGATGCTAGGAAGAAAAGACCTTGTGTCTGTGAAAGAAAATGGAAATACAGTACATGGGCAGAAGCAGCTAGGTTGCATAACCTTAAGGAACTGTGTTCCTATTTCAAAGATATATACCCAGATATAAATATTGCATTCTCAAAAGTTTGTGAGTTGCAGCCAAATCACTGTGTTCTTGCCAATGCCAGTGGGACCCATACTATTTGTGTGTGTGTGTGTGTGTGTGTGTGTGTGTGTGTGTGTGTGTGTGTGTCACACCAGAATTTAAAGTTAATGATTGAAGGGTGTAAACTGAAAGTGCTAACAAAGTGTGAAGAACACACATTACCATCATAAAAGTACTGTGCAGCATTTGTTACATGCAATCCTGCACTACCGTCATGTTTCTTAGGTTAAAGAAAAGAAGAGATGGGAACGGAAGGGAAAGGTAATTCATGACCTAGGTCATGAATGTGGTGTCTCAGGAGTGTGGAAGTCCACATCCTTCTTCTTCCCTTCTCTCCCACCTGATGAAGGAACTGTGTTCCAAAAGCTTGTCCTTTTTGTCCCCTTTTTTTCTGTTTCTTCATTTGTGTTACTATCGGTGGTACAGCACAAAGGTAAGTACTGGCCAGCAATTATATCTCATTTGAACAATATTTATTATCTCTGAGGAGAATTTTCATCATTAATCTAATTATCTGTATGATCTGTTAGTAAGAACTGAATTTATGAAATTCCATAGGCCTAGAAGTGTTGGTTAACTTCGGGCAGGGTAATTGAGGCTATAACAAAGTCAACAGATGATTTTATTGAGGTGTTTATATCAGGGTTACAACAGCTCCTAGCACACTCATTTATCTCCCAGCAGCAGTCACATTTCTGTAAAATCACTAAAAAAGGTCTCAAAGCAAATGAGTATCTTGTTCTTTGTGACTTTGCAGAACATTTAGTATTTCCTATGACACCCAAGGATTTTTTGCAGGTCTTGCCTTTCTACTTATTTTGTCCTCTGCTACCTTCACTATTTCATCTCTCAATGCTACCCATACCTATTCTACTGTTTTATTTCCTCCTGTTTCCATCAGTTGTTGTCTAAAGCTCCCTCTGAAATTTCTTCAATTTATCCAGGTGTAGGAAAGTAATCCTACCTTTTTGTGGGGTTTTCAATTTCAGCCTACAATTCATACAGTCAGAATTTGCCGCTGGGTATGTCTTACAGTTTAAAACCTGGTTCTGAAATCTCTTTCCACTATAAAATCTATCTGGTACCTCCCAGTATCTTCTGGTCTCTTCCACATATACAACTTTCTTTCTTGATTCTTAAACCTGGTGTTTGTTCTGCAAAATTCTACCAGGTGGCTTCTTCTTTCATTTCTTTCGCCCAGTCCATATTCACCTACTATCTTCCCTTCCCTTCCTTTTCCTACTATTGAATTCCAGTCTCCCATAACAATTAAGTTTTCCTCTCCCTTAATTGTCTGAATGATTTTCTTTACCACCTCATACATTTCGTAGATCTCATCATCTACAGAGCTAGTTGGCATATAAATGCGTACTACTGTGTTCGGTGTTGGCTTTGTATCTATCTTGACTATGATAATGTGATCACTGTGCTGCTCATAGCAGTTTACTCACATTCTTATTTTCTTATTCATTATCAGTCGTACTCCTATAATACCCCCAATTGATTTTGTATTTATAATCCTGTATTCGCCTGACCAGAAATTCAGTTTCTCTTTCCACTGAATTTCACTAATCCCCACTGAGTCTAACTCCAACCCATCCACTTCTCTTTTTAAATTTTCTTATCTTCCTACCTGATTAAGGGATCTAACATCCCACGCTCTGATCCGTATAATGCCAGTGTTGTCATTCCCGATGACGACATCCTCATGAGTAGTCGCTGCCTGGAGATTTGAATGAGGGGACTATTTTACCTGAGAGGATGCCATCATCGTATATTCATACAGTAGAACTGCATGCCCTCAGGAAGAGTAATGGCTGCTGTTTCCCTTGCTTTCAGACATTCGCAGTAACTGTGTGGCAAAGCCACATTAGCTGATGTTCAAAGGCCAGGTCAGTCAATCATCCAGACTGTTACCCCCTGTCACTACTGAAAAGACTGCAGCCCCTCTTCAGGAACCACACATTTGTCTCGCCTCTCCACAGATACCCCTCCGCTGTTGTTGCACCTACGGTACAACTATCTGTATTGTTGAGGCATGCAAGCCACCCCACCATGGCAATGTCTGTGGTTTATAGGGGTGGACAACTATTAACACAACAGACTGTGGGAGAAATATCCTAACAGGCAGCATTACCAGACATTGCTACCCATCCCTAGACATGTACAACTTTCTTTCAGAAAATTCGTCATATTTGACACTCTGTTGCTGTTCTTGGTGAATACAAAGGCTCTCTGCAATATTTTGACACACTGTTCCTTGATGTCCACCATGAATTGAACTTTCTTTCCCATAAAGTAGTTATTTTTTCCCTGTGGTTTGTAAGAGTTGTGTTGAATGTGTGTGTTAATTGTAGGCGCTTCTTATGGTGTGGATGGTGTGGTGTATTTGCCTTAGTTGAAGATAACAGAAAATGTGTGTGCAACTCCGTATAGTCATGTAGAATAATCCTAAACAGGTTAATTGTCATGAAATCTTCACACAAGAGGGCAGTAACTTTTAATGATTGGTCGAAGATACATACCTGTCAATCATAGAGCAGGCTCCCGGTGGCCCACATCTCTTTGTGTGTGTGTGTGTGTGTGTGTGTGTGTGTGTGTGTGTGTGTGTGTGTGTGTGTGTGTGTGTGTGCACAGGACCCTGACCCATTGCAGCCTTTCTTCCCATTTTCCCAGGATGCATTACCTCTCCCAGTTCCCTTCCTCCTGTCCTAATTCCGTCCTTGTCCCCTTCTCTAGGTGTTTCAGTTTAAGACAGCCCGGCTAATCCTATGGTACCACTGATGGCTTTTGTGATTTTGACCTCTTTACTGTTTACACTTGTTTTTGGCCTAGTTTGGTTCCCCTCAGGGTTTGACCTCAAATACAAAATTTCTTTTCAGAGTATGAGCTGTTAGGGAAAGACCTCCCTACCTAGTTGTTACAGTGCAGGTCCCTCTCCCTTCCTTCCCATGCTTTCTCCTTACCATAGCTCCCCTATTCTCCACTAGGTCTCCAGCATGTGTAGCCAGTCAATGTGTGGGGGGCTGTTATGTACCATTTTGGTTGAGCCTCCTGACAACACAGGGATCACACTACTGGTATGAGGACTGCAAACACCCTACGTATGCCTAGGAATGTTTACCTATTCTTTTGTGGTATCGGAACTCCCGGCAATGACTGTCCTGCCATGTGGTCCTTGCTGTGGCTGGGTGGTGCTCATGGGATGAGCCCCTGACCTGAGTTGGTGGTACCAGGATGGACATCCTGCATATGAAATGTTAATGTGTCCAGCCGCTCTCCTGCATCCAAACTCTCTCTGGATAGGAATAGTTTTTCTTCAGTTTCTGCCCTTTCTTCCATGGTCTTATCCTCCCTGGCTACACTCTGGAAAGGAGGTCAAGCCCACAGATTAAGTGCAAAGCCATTTCCCAAGTACTTGATGTGTTCCAGGTGAGATGAGGAGACATTTGCTACTACCAAACCGCTATTCTTTGTAGAATACATCGGAGAAAAGTTTGAAGTCGAGGCACTGAGTAAGATGCGATCCAACTCTTTCTTGATTCGCGTGTCTTCTGAAACCCAGTTGGCTGCACTTCGACCCTGTCAGCAACTGGGAGACCTCTGGTGATCCTCAGGCCTCACCAGTCCCTCGACATGACACAGGGTGTTATTTTTCAGAGACCTTCTCTTACAATTGGGTCAAACCTGGAAGGGCAAGGCGTTAGATTTGTTCGTCATATCCAGAAAGGCCCCAAGGGTAACTGTGTTGACACTTGACATTCGAAGGGGATACTCTACCTAAGAAAGTCAAGGTAATGATTTACAGATGTTTCGGAATGAAAATAAGTTATGTTTATAAAATGCAAACACAACTTTTATTTTCATTCTGAAACGTATACCAGCTCACTGACTTTCCAATAGGAAACGATGTTTTCCAGACTTACAGATGTGATGTGAAGCTATAAATCTCACCACCTATGCGCTGCTTCTGTTGCCTCCATTTTGGCCATATGTCTTACAGGTGCAACACCAACCCTGTTTGTGGCAACTGTCACCACCCCCTCTGTTCAGGAAAGCCTTGCACCCCACCACCTAGCTGTGCAAACTGCCATGTCTCACATGCTCCTCATTTGCTGCATTGCCCAGTGTACAAAAGGGAAAGAAAAATTAAGGAGTAAGAGACTGTAGACAATGTGTCATATTTTGAGGCTCTAAAGAAATATGGCCATTTCCACCCGGTATCATCAAGGTTTACCTCTGTATCATTTCTCCCAACCCCCCTTTCCCTAACCTCTTCTTGTCACTGTCCCCCTGGCGGTCATCACATCTCCCCCTCAAGGTACCCTCCCCCCAACCAAGTCCCTGCTCCCCCACTTCACCCTCCTCTGTCAGAGAAGACAGCATCTTCTCTGGCACCTGCTGGGAATCGGACTCCCTCACTGCACACTCAGGGCCTGAATGCCATTAATGGTCAGCTGGTATGGTGGCTTGAATCTAGGAACTTCCTCACACATACACAAACACACAGTATGCATTTCGTAAGCACCGCTCTGCTATAGATCATTTGGTCACCTATCAACTCAAATTTTGAACAATTTTTTATGGAAGCATAAAACAGTGGTAGTTTTTTAACTTGGAAATGGTGTATGACACCTGTTGGAAGGCAGGCATCCTCCATACTTTGCACATTTGGGGAAACGGGTTGAATGCCTATTTTTATTCAGGAATTTTTAAAAGATTGCTTATTTAAAGTGCATGTAAGTTCTACCATGTCGATCACTTTTCTTCATGAGAACAGTATCCCACAAGGCCCAGTGCTGAATGGTGTTCTCTTTGCAAGTACAATCAACCCTATATGGGCTGTCTCCCACCAGGAATTTTGGCTTCTCTATTTGTAGATGACTTTGCCATTTCCTGAATTCCCAACGAACGTGCTCGCTCGACTGGCAACTCCAGCTGAGTTTTGACCATCTCTACTATTGGAGCACCACTTTTCTGCAGATAAGAGTGTCAGTATGAATTTCTGACAGTTCAGTGTTTCTCCCATTGATTCACCATCTTGGCCCAGATGTTCTTCCATTCATTGAGACAAAAAACTTCTTGGAACTCAGTTTGACAAGAAACTTTGTTGGTCCTCCCATGTCTCCTCTTTGGTAGCTTGATGTATACTCTCACTTAATGCTCTGAATACTGTGCGGCACTTATTGAGATGCAGTTTGTACCATTCCCTTGTTTGCTTGAAACTGGACTACTGCTCTGCAAAACCATCACCTTTACGCCGTCTCAACATAATACATCATGAAGGGATCTGTTTGACGACATCATGAAGGGATCTGTTTGACGACATCATGAAGGGATCTGTTTGACGACATCATGAAGGGATCTGTTTGACGACATCATGAAGGGATCTGTTTGACGACATCATGAAGGGATCTGTTTGACGACATCATGAAGGGATCTGTTTGACGACATCATGAAGGGATCTGTTTGACGACATCATGAAGGGATCTGTTTGACGACATCATGAAGGGATCTGTTTGACGACATCATGAAGGGATCTGTTTGACGACATCATGAAGGGATCTGTTTGACGACATCATGAAGGGATCTGTTTGACGACATCATGAAGGGATCTGTTTGACGACATCATGAAGGGATCTGTTTGACGACATCATGAAGGGATCTGTTTGACGACATCATGAAGGGATCTGTTTGACGACATCATGAAGGGATCTGTTTGACGACATCATGAAGGGATCTGTTTGACGACATCATGAAGGGATCTGTTTGACGACATCATGAAGGGATCTGTTTGACGACATCATGAAGGGATCTGTTTGACGACATCATGAAGGGATCTGTTTGACGACATCATGAAGGGATCTGTTTGACGACATCATGAAGGGATCTGTTTGACGACATCATGAAGGGATCTGTTTGACGACATCATGAAGGGATCTGTTTGACGACATCATGAAGGGATCTGTTTGACGACATCATGAAGGGATCTGTTTGACGACATCATGAAGGGATCTGTTTGACGACATCATGAAGGGATCTGTTTGACGACATCATGAAGGGATCTGTTTGACGACATCATGAAGGGATCTGTTTGGCAACACGAGTCTTGTGGAAAGTCTGTGTGCTGAAGCCACTGAATTTCCCCTATCCTGCCAGAGGGCATTCTACTCAGTCAATATGCAAGTTGATTGTCATCTATGCATGGCCACCCAACGTGTGCTATGTTTTTTATGCGTCCATCTCTTTTATCTCCTGGAGTCTGCTTTCATTTGTGACTTTAATACAGATTTTCTTATGCAGTCCTCCAGTCAAAATTTATTGCAGTCAGTAACTTTGTCTTTCAACCTAACACACACCGTAAACTTTCCAACTAGGATAACTAAAACCTCTAAGACAGCAATTGATAATATTTTTATAGACAAATCAAAGGAACAAAATCATATCATAAAACCAATAATACATGGCCTGTCAGATCATGATATGCAGCTCCTTGTTTTAGGTATAGATTCTAAACAGATTATGAAGACTGCAAAATGTACATACAGGAGAGTAGTCAACCCACCAAAAATTGAAAATTTTAGAAAACTCCTAAAAGACATGAACTGGAAAGATGTATATAGTGCTAATGGCATGAATGAAAAATACAACGTATTCATTAATAATGTTAGTATCATGTTTGAAAACTGTTTTCCTCTAAAAGTAACGCGAATTAAACAGGAGTCTATAATAAAACCTTGCATTACACAAGGAATAAAGATTTCATGTAAGACAAAAAGGAAAATGTATCTATCAGCCAAGAGTAGTTGCAATGATGATGATTTAACTAAATATAAGGAATACTGTAACATATAAAAAAAAAAGTTATTCAGGTATCTAAACAAATGCACTATGAAAAGAAGATAGCAACATCGGGAAACCAAATAAAAACAATATGGGATATAGTGAAAGAGGAGAGAGGTAGAACCAAAAAGGAACAAGAGCAGGTAGGATTAAGAGTAACTGAGACATTAGTAACTGATGGGCATAGTGTGGCAAATGTATTTAACAAGTACTTTATATCTGTTACTGATAGTATGGGATTGTCTGGGTCAGTAAATAATGCCCTTGAATATTTGAAACTAGCATTTACAAATAACTTCACACACATGAATATCAGTCACTTCACCAAAAGAAATATCTTCCATAATAAAATCTTTAAGAACAAATAATTCCAGTGGTTATGATGAAATATCAACAAAGTTAATTAAATTGTGTTCTTGTGAACTTAGCACGATCTTAAGTTATTTGTGTAACCAGTCTATTATAAAGCCAACATTTCCTGATTGGCTAAAATATGCATATATTAAACCTCTCTTCAAGAAGGGGGATAAAGAGATACCATCAAACTACAGACCCATTTCACTTTTGCCAGCATTCTCAAAAATTATAGAAAAGGTAATGTACAAGCAGCTAAACAACCACTTAACCACAAATGGCACATTGTCTAGAACACAGTTTGGATTTCTGAAAGGTTCCGATATTGAGAAGGCTATTTACACTTACAGTGAGAATGTACTTAATTAATTAGATAATAAATTGCAAGCAGCAGGTATTTTCTGTGATTTGTCAAAGGCATTTGATTGTGTGAACCATAACATCCTTTTAAGTAAATTAGTATGCTATGGGGTCGCGGGAAATGCTGCAAAATGGTTCCTGTCGTACCTCACTAACAGGAAACAAAGGGTGTCAGTGCAAGTGACTAGTGAATTAGGCCAATAGTCATCATCGGATTGGGAAGAAATTACATGTGGTGTCCCACAAGGATCCATCTTAGGGCCATTGCTTTTTCTTGTGTACATTAATGATCTCTCATCAGTTACACTACCAGGAGCAGAGTTCGTTTTGTTTGCAGATGATACAAGTATTGCAATAAAAGGTACGTCAAGTATAGTGATAGAAAGGTCTGCTAATGATATTTTCATGAACATTAATAAATGGTTTAAAGCCAACTCATTGTCATTAAACTTTGAAAAGACGCACTACATGCAGTTCAGAACATGTAAGAGATTTCCTGACAGCATATGCATTAAGTATGAAGAAAAGCAGATAGAAGAGGTTGACAGTATTAAATTCCTGGGATTATAGCTTGATAATAAATTTAGTTGGGAGGAGCACACCACAGAACTGCAGAAACGACTCAACAAATCTGTATTTTCAATAAGAGTGTTATCAGACATAGGAGACATAAAAATAACAAAGCTTGCATACTTTGCTTACTTTCATTCCTTAATGTCATATGGTATAATAGTCTTCAGAGTCCAAAAACGTGTAATACATATTATTTGTGGAGTAAATTCACGGATGTCTTGTAGAAGCCTCTTCAAAGAACTGGGTATATTAACTACTGCCTCTCAGAATATTTATTCCTTAATGAAATTTGTCATAAATAATATATCCCTTTTCCCAAGAAACAGCTCAGTTCATACATACTTGAAATAAAAATGATCTACACAAGGATTTAAAAGCACTTACTTTAGTTCAAAAAGGGGTCCACTACTCAGGAACACACATTTTCAATCTACCATCAAGTGTAAAACATTTAGCTACAAATAAAGATCAGTTTGAGGAACCTAAAAGACTTTCTAGTGGCAAACTCCTTCTACTGCATTAGTGAATTTCTAAATTGTACCAAATGATGCATGCACTCATACTATATTAGTATTATTATATTATCAGCAAAAAAAAAAAAAAAACCACACACACACACACACACACACACACACACCTTAAAAATATATGTATTTGTATTTATATGTGTATGTATTTGTATTTATATTATTAGTATTATCTGTTATTCAACTTCATCCTACCAATATTGTCTGCCCGACCAGTGTTCAATCTTCACTGCGGAACTCTGCTCCATACAAGGCCACCCAGTACCTTCGATGCTGTGGGTTCCTGGCTGTGTTGAAGTGTTGGGAAATGAGATAGTTGATGCTGCTGCAAAGACAGTTGTTTCTCTTCCTCGGCTTGCTACCTATTTGTTCCGTTGGCTGACCCCTGTGTCATAGACTTCAGGCATGTGGTATCATCCTGGAATATGCATTGGTCTTTCCTTCAAGGCACAAACTCCAGGAGATCAACCCCCTCCCTTTTTGCAGGTCTACTTCCTCCCAGCGCTCTTGCCGTGAAGAGGTCATAATAGCTCACCTGCGCATAGGACACTGTTGCTTTAGGCTCTGCCACTTATGTGGCGATTCTGCCCCACTTTGTGGCCATTGTTCCAACTGTTGACTGTGCCCCACTTTCTGGTGCATGCTATTTTTTTAACCGTCTCCGTCAAAATTTGTGTTTTTCGTCGGAGTTGTCTGAAGTTTTAGCTGATGACCCCTGCTGTGTTCGTGTCCTACTTTTTATCCACCACACTTACATGGAAAAGGAAATTAAATTCTGACCCTGCTTAATTATTAGTCATATTTCATCATGGGCACTTATGACCATAATAGTTTTGCACCTTAAAAAACCCATAGAACAGGAACAACATTATTAATTTATTTCATGCTAAATACGGAATTCTGTGTGGTTCGGATTTCTAATATCAGCATCTTGGCAAAGATTTTCTACCATGTTATGTTGCCAGCATAATCGAGCGAAGCCGCTGGAAATGGAAGTAAGCCGTTACCCAAGAGACAGCTGGGATGTTTTGAATTCAGTAACATGAATTTCATTATATGTCCACTCTACAAAATAGATCTGGTGAACAACTATTACACCTAAATGATGTACAGGGTATTACCAGCATGTTCACTTTGAAAAGCACAAACACAGCTTGAACAACACAGGAAAATACAAATTGGATTTTCTACAATAAGTCATCTGCAGAAAATTCTTTAGCTTAGAAATACTACTAAAAATAAACAGTCCAATGTAGTCACTTTTGTAGTGACTTTTAAATCAAATGTATTGGTCTCTTTTTGATGTTCTAAAACACCAGCAACTAGGCCCGGAATCAGTAATTCTTGTCGAGCAGACACGGATGGTTAAAAATTGGTGTTTAAGAGATGGATGTTGAGCACTATTTCTCTTCAATCTCTGCCCCACCACTGCCTCCATCTTGACCCAAAGGTGTAATGGGGGCATATCCAGCATGGTTTCCATCCCAGCAGTTGGTGTGCTGGTAATTCTTCCAGTTATGGCTAAGCAGGCTAATCTCTGCACCTTACCAAGCTCCTTAGCAGCAACCTGCTGTTCTAACTTCTTCCACCACACGACCGCCCGCCCCCCCCCCCCCCCCCAAGGGGCCCACAGCTCTTTTGTGGGTACGTGTGTGGCGCGCACGGGGCCCCGAGCCGAAGCGACCTTTCTTCCGTCCCAGGCCACTTCCCTCTTCCCCCCCCCCCCCCCCCCCCGGTTTGTGCCTTCGCCCGGAGACGGGCGTTTTTTTTCATTAGTCCAAGGTTTCTTTTTCGCTTCCTCTGTCTTCTCTTCTTGGTCCTCTTCATTTCCTGTTCTTCAGCCTTCCCCCCTTTTTCCTTTCTCCTTGTTCTCGACTCACCCTTCAATCTCCGCCTCGGCATTTGAGATTCTTCCTCCTCCTTCATCCCTTTCTCTCCTTCCTCCTTTCTTTCCTCCCTGTGCGTATCTTAAGGTCGACCCACGCTCTGCGTAGCCGGTGACGGGGTAAGGCGTAACTCCCCGCCCCGGGTAGACATGTAGGGCACGTACGTACCCCCCGGTAAAGGCCGGGCCCAGGGAGGCGTGATTACCCGAGCTGATACCTTCCGAACATGCCAATTGGTCCCTCCATCCGTTCTCGGGAGGTGTGAGCTGAGGTGCGAACAGTCACCTAAGGCGGGTGCACCCTCAGCGAGGGGCCCCCACAAGGAAGGAGCGCGCCATCGGAGACGCCGGTAATCATGGGGGACACCTCCGCCATGAAACCTTCCACATCAACTATAACCCTGACCCATAAGGGGAAACATGATTCTCAGCCGCAAAAGAAACATTCCAAAGTTCCTGGTGGTATCACGTACCGACGATAAGGATTTTTCTTCAGTCAATCTGTTTATCATTCAGAAGGGTGTCGATGCGATCGCAGGTCCCTTGAAGGCCTGCTCCAGGCAGCGCAACGGGACCTTGTTACTCGAAATAGAGAATGCATTTCAGGCGCAGAAGTTACTTAGAGCTACACTTGTACATACTTTCCCTGTGAAGGTGGAGGCTCACCGCACCCTCAACTCTTCGCGGGGGGTAGTGTTCTCTAGATCGCTGGATGGGTTATCAGACGAGGAGATATTGAACTATGTCAGATCAGGGAGTCACAGCTGTTCATCGCGTGATGAAAAAGGTCAACAATGACCTCGTGCCGACCCGTACTGTCTTCTTAACTTTTGACAGGGTTGACCTACCATCAAAAGTGAAAGCGAGCTACGAAGTCATTTCCGTTTGCCCGTACATACCAAATCCTACACGCTGCTTCCATTGTCAAAGGTACTACCATACAAGTAAATCTTGTCCAAATGCAGCCAAGTGCGCCACCTGTGGCAGAGACGCTCATGAGGGTGAATGTCAACCTCCATCCCCTCGCTGCATTAATTGCATGGGTGATCATGCTGCTTCTTCACGGGACTGCCCCATTTATAAAGAAGAGCGTGAAGGAAAAGGTCTCCACCTATGCCGCTCGGAAATTATTAGCTAGTAGGAAGCCCGCTGTACTCCCAATCATGTACCTTCACCCAGGTCCTAGTCTCCCCTCGACCAACTAAGGAGGTAGGCATCCAGACTTGCGATCTAATGTTCTGTGACACTGTCGTCAGGTCGGCTAGCCCGAAAATTGCTCGTTCCACCTCTCCCATCCCTTCTGCCCGTTCTACGGTGAATTCGTCGACCAGTTCACACACATCCCGGGCACCCAAATCTGCTGCCCGGAGTTCAAAAAAAGAACCAGTCCGTGAAGATTTTCTCAAGACTCAGACTTCTCAATCGTCAACCGCATCTGCCACCCGTCATACTTCTAAGGCGGCTTCCAGAAAAAACAGCCCCCCCCCCCCTTCCCTGCCGAGGCGTGACTCTTCGGTCACGCCATCCAACAGTTGCCGGCCTCGGCCGTCTTCTGTTTCACCGGGACGCTCCGTCTGTCGGGCACCCGGCCGTTTACCGGCGGTGGAAGCTGCCCCTCCTGATCAACTCCGGGAGGTGGCAGACGCGTCGATCGAACCATTGGAACATGACCCTTTGCCACTAGATGGCGATAGCAGTGCTCCCTCGAAGTCCGGTACTCAGTGGCTGTCGAGGTGACCCCATCTGCTTGTTCCTTTTTATCTTCTTTTCTTCTCTCATTTTTTATCATGGCGCTCCTTCAATGGAATATTCGCGGCATTCGTTCCAATCGGGAGGATTTAAAACTACTCCTTCGATTGCACTGGCCGCTTGTCGTCTGCCTCCAAGAAACTAAGTTGCGTCCAAGTGATCGTGCAGACTTTCCACACTACACCTCTGTGCGGTTCGACCTGCCACCCGTGGAAGGTATCCCGGCCCATGGAGGGGTTCTGATGCTCCTTCGAGACGACGTCTATTTCAATCCCATTTCCTTGCACACTCACCTACAGGCAGTTGCCGTCCGCATCACTCTATCCACATTTACTTTTTCCATCTGTAATACTTATTCGCCCTTACTAGGGCAGATGTGCTACACCTTGTTGATCAGCTCCCTTCACCTTTCGTGTTGATAGGCGACTTTAATGCCCACCACCCCCTATGGGGCTCTCCGGCACCTTGTCCGAGAGGCTCCCTTTTGGTGGACCTTCTCCAACACCTCAATCTTGTCTGCCTCAACACCAGTGCACCGACCTTCCTTTCAGACACCACACACACTTATTCCCATATAGACCTCGCAATATGCACTCCTCAGCTTGCCGGTCGGTTTGAGTGGTATGCACTTTCTGACACGTACTCGAGTGACCATTTCCCCTGTATCATTCACTTTCTGCATCATTCCCCATCTCCTCATCCCACCAGTTGGAACATTTCTCAAGCCGACTGGGGGCTTTATTCTTCCGTGGCTGTTTTTCACGATCGGAATTTTCCCACCTGTGACAGTCAGGTTGACTACCTCACAGAGGTTATTCTCACAGCTGCCGAACGTTCCATACCTCGTACCTCCTCTTTTCCACGTCGTGTCCAGGTCCCTTGGTGGACTGCAGCCTGCCGCGACGCGCTTAGAGCCCGGCGCCGCGCTTTACGCACCTTCCGCCGCCACCCGACTTTGGAGAATTGCATACATTATAAACGTATGAGAGCGCAATGTCGTCGTATCATAAACGACAGCAAGAAAGCTTGCTGGACTGCTTTTACTAGTTCTTTTAACCGTTTTACTCCCTCCACGGTTGTCTGGGGTGGCCTACGCCGTTTGTCCGGCATCAAGGTCCACTCCCCGATTCCTGGCCTGACCGTGGAGAAACGCAGTCCTCGTAGACCCAGCTGATGTGTCAAACGCATTGGGTCGTTTCTTTGCGGAGGTTTCGAGCTCTGCCCATTACCACCCTGCCTTTCTCCCTCGCAAACAGGTAGAGGAGGCACGGCCGCCTTCTTTCCGCTCTTTTAATCGTGAAAATTATAACGTCGCCTTCACCATGCAGGAGCTAGACCGTGCTCTCGCCCTGTCCCGATCTTCTGCTCCCGAGCCCGATTCCATTCATATTGAAATGCTGAAGAACCTCTCTCCTGCGGGCAAGTGCTTTCTTCTTAGTACCTACAATCGCATATGGACTGAAGGTCATGTTCCCACAAGTTGGGGTGAAGCCATTGTTGTCCCCATCCCCAAACCAGGGAAGGACAAACATCTTCCTTCCAGCTATCGTCCTATTTCTCTGACGAGCTGTGTCTGTAAGGTGATGGAACGCATGGTTAACGCTCGGTTGGTCTGGCTCCTCGAATCTCGCCGCCTCCTGACTAATATCCAATGCGGTTTTCGTCGACACCGCTCTGCTGCTGACCACCTCGTTACGTTGTCGACCTTCATTATGAACAACTTTCTGAAGAAGCGTCAAACAGTAGCCGTGTTCTTCGACTTGGAGAAGGCATACGATACCTGTTGGAGAGCGGGCATTCTCCGCACATTGCACACATGGGGCCTTCGGGGCCGCCTTCCTCTTTTCATTCAAGCGTTTTTGGCGGATCGCAAGTTCTGGGTGCGGGTGGGCTCTGTTTTGTCAGATACCTTTTGCCAGGAGAATGGGGTACCACAGGGCTCCGTCTTGAGTGTGGCGCTCTTTGCCATTGCAATCAATCCGATCGTGGACTGCCTTTCAGCCGACGTCTCCGGATCTCTTTTTGTTGACGATTTCGCAATTTATTGTAGCGCCCAGCGGACGTGTCTCTTGGAGCGTTCTCTCCAACGCTGTCTTGACCGTCTGTATTCCTGGAGCATCGCAAACGGCTTCAGATTCTCCACTGAGAAAACTGTGTGTATCAATTTCTGGAGATACAAGGAATTTCTTCCACCTTCTCTACGTCTCGGCCCGGTTGCTCTCCCTTTCGTGGAGACTACAAAATTCTTGGGACTCATGTTGGATCGGAAACTTTGCTGGTCCACGCACGTGTCCTACCTGGCTGCCCGTTGTGCCCGATCCCTTAACGTTCTTCGTGTCCTCAGTGGCACGTCATGGGGAGCGGATCGTACCGTCCTGCTTCACCTTTACCAGGCCATTGTTCAGTCGAAGCTCGACTATGGAAGCCTTGTATACTCTTCAGCACGGCCGTCGATTCTCCGCCGTCTCAACTCTATCCACCATCGTGGATTACGTCTGGCGACCGGTGCATTTTATACCAGCCCTGTTGAAAGTCTGTATGCCGAGGCTGCTGTATTACCCTTGACCATTCGACGTGACATACTCTTGTGTCGGTACACATGCCGCCTACGGTCGATGCCCAACCATCCATCTTACAGATTATTTTTTGACGACTCACTCGATCGCCAATATCAGTTGTCTGCGATTGCCTTGCTTCCACCGGGAGTTCGGTTTCGCCGTCTGCTACAACGGCTCGATTTTACCCTTCCTTCCACCCTTCGGTTGAGCGAAAGCCCATTGCCACCGTGGCATCAGGCCCAGGTTCACACACACCTCGAACTTAGTTCGCTCCCAAAGGAGAGCACTCCGGATTTGGTATTCCGCTCGAGGCTTGTCGAACTCCGTTCGCGGTTCGATAATGCCGTATTTATTTACACTGATGGTTCCAAGAGCACTGCCGGTGTCGGATCTGCCTTCGTCGTCGGGGACAACCGTTTCCAATACAAGCTCCCTGACCGGTGCTCAAACTTCACGGCTGAGCTTTTCGCCCTCCACCAGGCCTTTTTGTATACCTGCCGCCACCGCCACCCTTTCTATGCCATATGTTCTGACTCCCTTAGTGCCCTGCAGAGTCTTAAGGACCCTTTCTCGAACCATCCTCTCGTGTATCGGATCCAACGCTCCCTCCAGTTGCTAGCAGATGACAGCTGTCACGTTTCTTTCCTGTGGGTCCCTGGCCACGTAGGTGTGCCCGGGAATGAGACCGCCGACATAGCGGCCAAGGCCGCAGCTCTTTTACCTCGCGTGGCTACCTTTTGAGTCCCATCTGACGATGTTCAACGGGCTCTCCGCCGTAGTATTGTGTCGCAATGGCACAGTGCGTGGTTTTCAATGTCCAACAATAAACTGCGAACTGTAAAACCGATCCCAACCGCTTGGAGGACCTCCTCACGCCCCTCTCGGCGGGAGGAGGTCATCCTGGCCCGGTTGCGGATCGGTCACTGCCGTTTCAGCCACCGTCACTTGCTCTCCGCCGACCCTGCACCGCTGCGCTCCTGCGGTGAACTGCTGACCGTGCGACATGTTTTACTGTCTTGCGTACTTTTTAATCATCTCCGTGTAGCCCTTCACTTTCCGTCTACTCTGGAGGAAATTTTAGCTGATGACACACGAGCAGCTGCTAGAGTATTGCGTTTTATCAACTTGGCCAACTTATCCAAGGATATTTAACCCTTTTAATTGTCTTTTATCTTTCGTATTTAGACTCTTCTTGATGTTCTGACAGTCACCATTTTTTTTTAGATCATAGCGAATCTGTTTTTGACTGGGCCATAGAAGTTGTGCGCCCTAAAAAAAAAATTCCTGGGATTCCTATAGGCCATGGTCTGTCTGGTTCCCATTTCAACCTTGAATTTAATATACATGTGATCTGATGAGGATGGCTCCAGGACCACATGCCACTGTTTGACGTAACTTCCCATCATCATGGAACCAAAAGTTATGTCAATTACTTCTTCCCTTCTACTATTCCTGAATGTAGGTTCATCACCCCTATTCAGGACCTCCAAGTTGTTAGATATGAGAAATTCAAGAAGGTGCTCACCTGTACTGTTGGTGTCCTTGCTGCCCCACGATAGATTGTGGGCATTGGCATCACATCCCACCAACAGTTCGTTACCTTGCCGATGGCAGACTTCTGTCACTCATCACTTCCAAAGGAGGAGGAGACCTGTCTTCGCAAGGAATGCTGAGGCCAAAACAATTTCCCTTGTGATACCTTCATCACGTTGCTGCATCCAGATGGTCACCAGGCTCCTGGAACAAAAATCCCTCATTGGTATGAAAGGTATTCTGGAGTTTTTTAGATTTTTTAGATTTCTAGCATAAATCAGCTTACCTCCAGTACCACCGAGGCCCGATACACCCCCTTTGTATAAATAGGGTTCTTGTATCAGGGCCACATCCACCTCCTGTCTCACCAGGCGACTGCTCAGGGCAGCAGTGGCCCCTTTACTGTGCTGCAGGTTTATCTGCAGCACTTCCAGTCCCCATCTTGCTACCATTATTGCCTTTAAGGTCTTTGATTACCCTGACGGCGACCTGCGAGAAGCCTAAAAACAGTTTCAGGCCTTGCTCTCACATTGCCCTCAGGGACTTCTCTCTGACCTCCACCACCAGGGTTCGTCCTTCTGGAACAACCTTTTGGTTAATTACCCTCCAATCCTCTGTCAATACTTTTAGGTTGTGGACCCTCATTTTCTCGAACAGTCTTTGGAGGGACATCCTTAAGGATCTTTGGTATCCATATTGATACCTTTGTGGTCTTCAGGAGTTCAGTTGCTGTCTTGACCAGCAGCTTTGCATCCTCCCACGGGGATATGATGGGCACCTTGTCCTTAAGCCATACTGCTGAGTGCTCCCCCTCACAGACAAAAATGAGGACACCGCGATCTAGATAGACCCTCCTGAATTTGAGTCCTGGACCAGCGTCCCCCCAATCTCTTCAAAGAGGGCCATCTGCATGAGCTGCTCCTGCTGCGAGGTGATGCTCACCAGCGGGTATCCTTCTTGGACAACTGCCATTCTAAAGACCGATACTGCAGTAGTATAGGTCTGTTTTCCTATTTCCTGCCTCAGCCTTTTAGCATCACGCTTGTCCAGAGAGGAGGGAGTCTTAGATTCCTCCCACTCTCTTGCCACCTATCTTTGACGTTGAGGGGGGGGGGGTGTCTGTGTATCCCCTTCGACCTGAGGCAGTTTCTTTTTGGGGGTCTTGGGCTCAAGCCCTTTTGATTCCCTCCACTTATGCTTAGAAAGCCATTATTTTCCTTCCTTTTGCTTCTGTTCCTTGAGAAGTTTCCTCTTCTGAGCCCCAGACAAGGCCTTAATCCTAATCTGGTCCAACTTCTCTGTTACTGTTCCCACTTCTTGCTCAGGTCTAGACCCTGATTCAGAAGTAGGAGTGCACTCCATCAGTCCTGATCCCGATGTCTGAGTATCTGAGTTCTCAGATTGCCCCTCAGATTCTTTTAAAATACTTTCTTTCTCTGTGTTCATCTTAGTCCCACAAGATTTGGGGATTTATATGGTCCACACCACGATAACCCTGCGCGGTGCAAGGCTACTTACTCAGGGAGGTCGCCCGGTATCCCTGAGGCTCCGTTCGAGACACATCCACCCACGTGCCATGCACCCCTCGGCACGGATCGCATCACACCTTGGGTTGGGAAAGGACTGGGAGAGGATAAGGAAGACGTGACGTTGTGGGTCACTTGGTCTGATCCATCAGCTGAGGCCTTCGGTATAGCCCTCAGCTTCACAAGGATACGCAAGCCTCTCCACCCGCACGAGCAGTGCTTTGTCAAGGTGGTGTCCCCCGGAGAGGTCCTTATGCATACTCTGATATTTTATGGAAGTAACTGCTTCCGGTGATTGTTCTACAAATGTGTAGTCTATGTATTCACTCAGTGTTAGTTGTTTATGTTGAGTGTCAATTGTCATTCCTTGCAACTTGTCTGGTGAGCTAAAGATCATCCAGCATTTCATTAAAATTTTCTAGTGTTAGGTCTTCTTTGTACAATACAGCATCAGGCATGAAAACCTCAATGAATATTAGATGTTATTCACTAGGTTATTTATATATTCTGAAAAGTAGTGGTTCTGTCGCACTTCCTTCGGGCATCCAAGAAATTACTTTCTTGTTGGAAGACTTCTCTCCATTGAGAGTGGCATATTGTGTTCTGTTCATTAGAAACCCTAGACTCAAATTACGTAGTTAGTCTGATATTGCACTTACTATACTCGTGTTTTTTCATACATCAGAAGTGCAGAATCATATCAAACATGTTCCAAAAGTCAAGGAATACAACATTTACTGGGTAGCTTGTATCTAATGCTTTCAGGGTCTTGTTGATGGATTCTAAAAGTATCATTTAACATAGCTCACTATCCATGTTGCCCTGTTGATACTCAGTCTTTCCAGACTAGAATTTTAGAAATGTCTTAATGCACGAGTATGAAATATGTTCCAAAATTCCACAACAGATGTATAGGCTACAGTTTTGCACATCTGTTAGATGACTCTTCTTAAAAATGAGAATGACCTATGCATTTGTGTTGTTATAGATAGTGCTGTAAGAGCATTGCTGGAGTGCAAGTACATGAGAAGCTGCCAGGTGGTGGAACCGCCTGAGGAAGATGGTCCGTATGAGTGGATGGTATGGAGAGAACAAACAGCCTGTTGACACGTTGACAGACAGGGATTGGACAACAGACACAAGCATGGGATGCTAAGCCATCTGAAGAACTGACAACGGCAGACTATGAACAAAGAAAATAACCATTGCTACAAAGAAGAGCAACAAGTAGATTAGCCGTCCAGAAACCGCATTACCAAAGCTATACGCAATGAGATGCTTGTGGTGTAAGTGTTGGCACAGAATTGGTTGTGCGTTTGCCTAAATAGTGACTGGGTGAATCACTATGGCTGCTGCATAAAGGCGCTGAGAAATGGTGACGCCCTCTGCCGAATTTGCAGATACAAACTCCCTAAAAAGAATCTAGGTCCATGGACTCTGGTGGGAATTTAGTGTCGGCAGTGTCCAATATCCAGAGGGCACCTGTTCCTTAAATGAACTGGTATGCTGTCGGTCCTGACTGTTCATCTCCATGAACAACAGACATTGTCTAGGTCAATGATACTGATACGATAGTGTTACTGTAAGTACAACAACAGCACCAGGGTATATGTGCAGAGGCCTGACATGGACGTTTCCTCAACAGGGGCAACAGCCTTTCCAGTAGCTGCAGGGGTTACAGGATAAATGACTAATGTGACGTTGCCGCACATGAATGTCTATACCGTCTAAGGTGTCTAGAATATTTGAACTGGCTCTGTAACATCAGGTAATTTGGCTTTGCTTTACTGCGAACAGCTGAAAGAAAGGTGAAACTAGTCATTACTTTTCTTAAGGATGTTCAGCTGTACTGTGTGGCTGATGGTATCCTGTTGGATAAAATATTCTGGAGATAAAATAGACCCAAAACAGATTTCTAGGCAGGGTCTAATCAGGAGTAGTCATCATCAGGAAAATCAACTTGGGCATTTTACATACTGGCGCATAGAATGGAGTATTCTATCCTGTAATGGGGAAGGTAAGTTAGAAAATTTGGAAAAAAAAAATTGCAGAGGTTGAAGTCCACTAATAAGTAATGCCCACAATTAATGATGGTAAGTACATGTAAGTTTGCTTCTGGAAACTGCTTTGACAAGTTGCAGTGTGGCCACGTGTTTTGGATTTATCACAAAAAAAAAAAAAAATAAATAAATAAATAAATAAATAAATAAATAAATAAATAAATAAATAAATAAATAAATAAATAAATAAATAAATAAATAAATAAATAAATAAATAAATAAATAAATAAATAAATAAATAAATAAATAAATAAATAAATAAATAAATAAATAAATAAATAAATAAATAAATAAATAAATAAATAAATAAATAAATAAATAAAAAAAAAATCAAACTATAAAAGCTCCCATATTGTTAACTGTGGGAATTGATTTATCATCCAAAGTCTGGACCGCACTAATAGTTTCCCGGTGAATCCATATGAGACTAGGGTTTTGTAGTTGGATTTCTTTGTAGATGTTTTATTGTCTTGACTCTTCAAACATCTTGTAGTAGCTGAAAGTATCTTTCTAGTCTATTAAATGATTTAGTCTGACATGACAGATAAACTTTCACAAATTTGGATTTATTTTTTCCCTTAGTTCTCAACTAAAAGTCTCTACAAATAGAAGTCTGAATTTAGAATGCTAATGTTTTACATCAAAACAGAAGAATTTAACATTTCCTAACATTTCCAGAGAGCTTACATAATTATTAGTTATGTACAGTCTTAGACAAAAAAATTGATCGCCAGCCGACCGACGCAGAGGCTAAGTCAGTTGCTCGCACAGTGTGGACAATAAATTCGATCGCCTCTCAGAATTCTAAGTCCGGTGATACGCATGATCTGGCAACACTGTAGAATGCGATACTAACAGGAGGAAGTATTATTTCCTTCTCAAGGCAATTCTGTACTGTGTGAGCACATGGTCTCGTGGTAAAAGTCGCGTTTACAAGCACATATGTAAACAGTTTAGAGATCGAATCCAACAACCTGCAACTTTTTTTAATGCATATCAGTTGTCTTTATCAGTGTGGAAGAATCTCAAATGTAACAGCAAAAGTCACAGAAATAATTACACAAGGGCTTGCTGCTGCAGCAAAACTGAACTGTTTATTCTCGGGAGTAGTGGGTACCGGCTACGGCAACGCACCAGCGGCCGCATCGCGGCTCCGCCTGCGGACTCAGTAACAGTGGCGTGCTGATGTGAGTCAATTTACCGGCTGTTATATCCTTACTTCAGGTTCTAGTACTTATATTACAGTCACGTACTGAATATTTAGTACAAGCCTTTTTCCAATTATAAAGTTTATATAAATTCATATGACACACATTGAAAAATTTGGTATATGAAAACATGCACGTACTTTATTAGAATGTTGTCAACATTTCAGAGCTTTAGGTTAAGAACTTTCGGAAATATGATTTTGAACATCACACTAAACGTGCAGGAAAGCTCATTTGTTTTCGTGTGTGTTGCATGACTTTTGGTCTCACCTAGGTTGTCTTCCAGTGCGGGGGGGAAGAGTGTCATCGTAATAGTCTGATTTTAGTTAAGAGAAACCTGTGCAGATAGTGTCAGCACACTGCGTTCAGAACCAAGACGACATCTTCCTGTTTGTGTCTTGGCATGTGCTGGAGTGGGGCGCTGTTTACAGATGCACTCGTTGCAATTCTCTACACCCAGAACACACTGCTTTTGCCGACTATTTTAAAACGTAATACATTCTTAATTTTTTCAATTTATATAATTTACAGGAAATTGTTTGGGTAATCTTGAATTTTGTAGCTTTAGAAGTCATAAAAACATTCCACATAGATATTTTATGCGTTTTTAATGTTGCTTGCCTTTTACATACTTGCACAAAAGCGCGTGTATACACACACACACACACACACACACACACACGCACACACACACACACACACACACACACACACACACAGCTTAATCTTTTGAAGAAGGGACTATTCCTATAGCCTACCCATCCAGCATCATTTCGTAATATTTTTCTAAGGCTTCTTGGAACTGACTACTAACTGCCTTGATAAAGTTTCATACTGGTTTATTTGCCACCATGTATGTTCTATATTTTCCCAAAGTTTGCTTGCGTTTCTTGATCCAAGAGGCAACGACCTCGTTACTTCCACCCACATATTCTCAAGAGAATTATGGTCTGGTGACCGTGGAACGAACTCGATCGGCTTTATGCGATCTTGCCTTCGAAACCATTCTTGAACGGTGCAGCTTTTATGGATGGGGCTGTGGTCCTGTAAATAAATATAAAGTTATTTCATCTATTTATATTTGAAGAACGTATTTTTAATTAACACACTGTATTAATGTTTTGTATATCGGTTCAAGTACCGATAAGCAGCATGGAAATAAACATTTTGTAATTAAAATGTTGTTTCTCAGTTATTTGCAAACGACAGATAAGAAGCTACTCATATATTTATGCAGATTCTGACCTGTACTGCCGGCATGATAACTTCGGACTATAGTCGCTGCACTTGTGTTAGTTGCTTAATATAGGGATCACATTAGTGGTGTAGATGGTACACAACATACTTCTGTTAGAAGCCTGGCATACAGTAGAGGTTCCTCCTGGTTTAGTAACTGGTCCGATGGTCTTCTTATCAGCACTAAACTGCGTCATTTGGTATGATTCACCCAGTCATGCTCAATCTGACATGATGGACACAGAAATGTTGTAAGTTAAACATTTCTGTTATTTTGTTGGACATATGTATTAAATGAATGATAAAAGGCTAAAGAAAAAATTATTTGTGTACTTCTGGAAGAATAAATGAACAATGGCATGAGCAAAGAAGGAAATAAATACTTAGAAAGAAACATCAAATAATCTGAACTAACCACAATAAAGGATTTAATAAAGTTAGAAGCTATTGAAAGAAGACAAAATAAGAAATTGGAAACAACCTGAAAAGAAAGAAGTAAAACACAACATTGGAGATTGACAGATAATCTATACATTACTGACCCTAATTCTATGTTTGGATAACAGAAGCTCTTCTTATTTTGAACTCCATGTTATGAAGCATTTCCAGAAATGTTCACATCTTGAAAACAATGCTGCATTGATTTCTCTTAGTTTGCCTCTCTTCGTTCGTTTGTTCCACTGACAGCGATATAAAGAACGATATTTTCTGAGTCTAAAACAAAAGAAAACTGACGCTTACATCTAATGTTTTCATTATAATCAATGGAAATGCTCGAAGAAATATGAAACAGCACTGGTAAATGACTTTTGTTGTCATTGCGCTTAAGACAGAATACACAAATAATTCAGACACTTACTAATATGTTAGTGATAGGTGCATCTGTATATTTTTATTAGTGACAACGATTCTCTCATTAAAGGTAGTTACGGAATTGCGAGCAGGGCTAATTGACATATACTTTAGGTGTCCGGATCCCCAGCAGGCGTGCGATGCATGAGCTAAGCCTCTGTCACCTCGGCTCTTATTCTTCTTGTAGATAGTATGACTGAAGCTTGGCAACATCGCAGTGTAAGTCTGTCAACACTGGTACCGAGATCTTACTTCTGGGTAGCCACATAACTATGCTCATAAATTCACTTAATGTTTCCTGTAATTTCCATTGAATAATCTGACTGGTTTCTCAGTAGAGAGGTGACAGAAGGCAATTAATTCATGCTTTTAGGTCCAGAAAATTGTTTACATGGCGAAATTCCAACTAACATTGTCTCTTACGTTGCGAGTTATATGTTCTACTGATGTATGTGGCAGCAGGAAAGAACTGGCGAGCACAGCTCCTCGCTAGCTCTGAGGTAAAGTAGTCGTCTGCCTGGAGATGTGGCTTTGGTTAATGGTGTTGGTGTTGTGGTTGCACATTGCTGAGTATGAAAATCTTTTAGTACTCAGTCATTAATTTCTTCTTAAGATGTCAGCATGAGAGCATCGTAACTCGTCACTAGTAACAATTGTGAGTAGGAATCCTGATTGAGTGGCCTGATGACATTCAAGAAAAATGTGGTAAGTCACCCCTATGACCCTTTATATCGATTCTACTTTGACGTTTAGTTTATGTTCATATGAGTCGGAAAAATTCAATATGTGACTGTAATATAAGTACTAAAACTTGCAGTAAGAATATAACTGCCAGTAGCTACTCACATCAGCTCGCCGCTGTCACTGCGTCCGCAGGCGGCGGCCGCTGGCGCATCGCCATAGCTGGTGCCCACTGCTCCCGAGAGTAAACGGTTCTGATGCAGCCGTGAGCCCTTTTGTGTAATTATTTCTGGGACTTTTTGCTGTTACATTTGAGGTTCTTCCACACTGATAACAAAGACAGCCGATATGTGGTTAAAAGAAAGGGGGGGGGGGGAGGGAAGAACATTGTTGGATTCGATCTCGCGACTGCTTACATATGCGCTTGTAAACGCGACTTTTACCAGAGATTACGCACTCGTACAGTCCAGAACTGCCTTGAGAAGGAAATAACACTTCCTTCCAATAGTACCGAATTCTACAGTGTTGCCAAATCGTGCATATTGTCAGACTTTAAATTCGATCGCCCCTCAGAATTCTTTGTCCACACTGCGTGACCGACTCAGACTTAGCCTCTGCGTCGGCTGGCCGGCGATCAATTTTTTTTTGGTCTAAGACTGTACAATGGGGGACAAAAAGATTATCCATCACAATTAATTTAAAGAGTATTGCGTGTGCTCTAGTTCTGAAGTATGAGTGTTGCCTACTCTAGTGGTCTTTGGAGCTTCAGCTTGGTGTTTACATTGTCAAATAGAAGCAATATAACAGTTAGAATACAGTATATGTTAAGATTCATAGCAGCTTAACTTGCATATAATTTATTTTGAAAAAGTTATTTGAGAATGTAGAAGCAGTTGTGTAAGAACTCCATGTGGGCAGATTTACTACAATGAACCGCTTCTTACAAATGTTTTGTTGGCTGAGTGGATAGGCTGATGGCTTATGAACATAAGGGGCACCTCTTTGCATAATCTTTAAGCAACGAGACAAATGATAGCCATAAGTAAAATATGTTGAAAATGGATGCATGTATTTTTAATTGCTTCAGCTGCCACATGTTGACTTTATAGTGTTAAGCTAAAATAAATGTATCAGTATACAGGCACCATTTTCCAAGTCCTTACAGGCTGTTTACACAATTGAGTGCCTGTGCCTTCCATTATCTGTTTCTTCCAGCTTAATATTCATTCTTCAACTCCTGTAGGACTATTCGAACATTACGCTAAGTGAGAAAGAACAGGTAGCTCATTGATAGTGTGTCGGCCTCCCTCGTTAAGTGGCGTGCATTAGATTGGATGTCACCAAAGCCTTTACCTGTTTGTTTTTCATTTTTTATTTTTTGTTTCTTGCTTTTTGTTATTAAGTTATATTGGTTTTAGATTTTTCAGTATTCTCTTTAGTGAATAAGTAATTACAGTTTGTCAATTTGATATCTAAAAATAATCTTACTTGGCAGGTAATATTTATTTGAACACCCGTTAAATAAAACCACACACATCCTTGGAGGGTGTTATTCGTCTGACCTCTCATAAAAAATAAAAATAATATTCCTGGAAGGTTGATATTGCAATGACCTCCCATTAAAATAAAAATGATGTAATGTAGCCTGCTACGTATATCTTCAGTATTTTGTCCACATGCCATTGGCATAAAGAACAGTACAGATCCTTTGAGGCATAGAAACTACAAGTCTGTGTAAAAAGGCCTCATCCATGGCAATTCTCTCCCATGAAGAATAAACCAAATCTCACAAGGCAGTCAGAGTACTTTGAGGGTCTGGTCAGTTATCACATACAGTTTCCTTGAGTTTAGCCCATACATTCTCTATGGAATTGAAATCAGGTGACTTTGGAGGTCATGGTAGGCATTAAATAATATTCTCTCTCCTCTGAAACCAGCTCTGAATCCTAATGCTGGTGTGTGATGAATATCATATTAGTAAATGAGATGTCCTTTGGGGTACAAAAGTAGAGCTTCAGAAAGGATTAGAATTTAAAGGAAATATTCATAGCATGCCGAATTGAACTTGTTGGATTCATGCGAAGGTTCCTGCACCCATATAAGACATCCATGCACATTTATGCATCTGCTTATAGTGTGTGTAGCTAGGAATTGTACATCATATCATTGCGTATCTGTGCAGTAAAGAACAGGACCTCTGCTTGTGACCTCAATTGTGCACTGTAACACATCTGATATGTCACTGTCAAATTATTACTTAACTGTTGACTGCTGATTCGGCGAATTTGACATGCAACACATTTTGGGTGATGAGCTCAAATTCCTTGCCAGCGACTGGATCTGTATCACACTTGTGAAATGTACATATTCTTCTTCAGAACTCGGGGACTTTGATGAGATTGAGGATTATCTACGACATAAATTAAAAAAAACTTTGCAGATGTAACCACGATTTAATTACGAAACATTGCTGATACAAACTGATATAGGTTTGATGCTAAAAACGGATACAGAGCTGACTGAGGCTGCAGCGCCTCTCCTTATATAAGATACAAACAATAGCAAAGTGTTCATATATTATTGTAAATTATTATTTAAACTGATTCCAACTACAATTGAATGAATTATTTTACATTAATAATTACAGTGTTATTTAAGTGATTCGTATTACATTACATTGTAAAGTCATTTAAGAAACAATGTATTATACATAAAATTCATGACATGTGAGTATTAGTTTTCAATAAGTTTTTTGGAAAGAGAATCATCAATTTTTGATGTATTTTCATTTACACAGACTTCTAATTATCAAATCTATCCAGTGAGTAAGAAGTTTTATGCAAATGTTATCCGTTAAAAGTTCTTTTAGATATGTGTCATTATTAAGAAACAAGTATGACAATTCCTACTTTCTTTATAGTGACAAGATTATTAAGCAATATAACATAGCAAAACAAATCATTTCACATATATTTTATTGTTTCAAATGTTATTCTGAGTATTTCATTGGCAGATATCTGATTATTAGATAATGTACATTTACTGACAATTTATAACATTATTTATTTCAGTGTCACGGACTTTAACTCATTATTAATTAGCATTCGTTAATTGTCAAATCATAACTGATTGGCACCTTGCAACAAAAATGCTTTCCAGCCACATTCTACCACACCTCCTCTAGTGTAGAATATACTAAACACTTTATCTGTACATTACGATCCAAGCCGGAATCGGTCTCTTCATAATAGGTCCTATGTGTCTGACAGACCTGTCTCGTTACAGCACTCATCAGTGAAAATGACTTTCTTCCAATAGACATTTTCTCAGGAACTCGCAATTGCCAGTCTGTTAATTGTCAGATAATGGTTCTTTAATAAGAACTTGACAGGACTTGATTCTATAGTCGTTTAATCATCTGTGTGCAGTTTTTGATGAGCCCGGGAAGTGTGAAGCTCTCCCTAGTTCCCAGATGTTTGAAAAAGGGGCAGTTTGGGCTGCTCTGACCAATTCTTTATCTTCTCTTTGAGTAGAGACTTACAGTCTTCCAGGTATTGGACGTATGCTTACCTCACCATTATCTCGGAATCGTCTGAACCATCTTGCTGTGGAAGCATCAACACCATAACAATGTCCTGCCTCAGATGCACTAACACCACTTTCAAAGAGAACAATTATGCCTTCGCGAATGTTCACATCAGCCATTTTGATGTAGACCTGTGACACATACTAATCAGTTGATACGTTTCTCTTAGCTGAAAATTATAGATACACCACTTTGCAGTCGAAGTAATTATAAACAAAATGCATTCATTTTCAATATTATTACTATGAACATGTCTGCTTGACTAAAGATTAGATTATTATAAAATGACATCTTCTAAAAACCTATAACAACTCCAGTGGGATTCGAACACGCGACCATTGCATTCGTAATCTGTCAGCCTATCCATTCACCCAATGAAACATATGTGAGAAGCGGTTCGTTATAGGAAATGTATCCATATGGAATTCTTACACCTCAACTGCTTCTAAGTGCTCAAATAATGTTTTCCAAAATAAATAATAAACAAGTTAAAATGCTATGAATCTGGACATATATTGTATCTTAACTATTGTATTGTTTCTATTTGACAATGTAAACAGTAAGCTGAAGCTGCACAGACCTCTGGAGCTGGCAACACTCGCGCTTATGAGCTTGGGCATGTGCAATGCTCTGTTCTTAGACTTCAGATTATTCGGACTGGGTAATCTATTTGTCCCTCCATTGTACATCTTCTGTGGAGATAAGGTGATATCTTATGACAGTTCCAGACCTAGTGAGTGCAGGAATATGCTGCAGTATTTGTAGTATTAGAAAGTGTCAGTTAAAAACATAGTTACTACCATCTTTGTTACATGTTTTTGAAGAAGTGTTATGCAAAATTAAATTAAGAAAAGGGATGGAGCAAGGATGTCATCTGGAAGTGCATTCTGACATCTGACTCACTAGAATTAGTCAACATAGGAGATTTAAAACAGTAAATGTGACCAAATTATAACTTAATTGAACTTTGACACTGCTCTGGCATTAATGAACATGACACTGGATGGCTAATGTGATGTGATCTGTATCACATCGTATCATCTTTAATGCTTCAGGTAGTTGGAAATGTACATGACTCTGATGGGCCAGGAATATATTAATGGCCATTCTTTGCTAAATGATTTCATTAATACTTTGCACACAGTTTCCAAGCAGCTATAATGCAACCATTTGAATGTTGATAGGGTAGACAGTAGCACCTGTAGGTAACATGAAATCTTGTGGTTTTACTGTTTTAATTATAAGAAAGAATGTTTTAAAATCCTAAATTTTTAAAAAATTGTAACTTTTCATTTTGGTAGCTGTAGCTAAAGGAGGAATGTATGGTTTGAAGAGATGCATTCTGGCTAGGGCTGTTGATTATATATTCACACGTAGAAAAATTATATATTTCTTCTTGGAATGATTGCAGCCTGTAAAATATTTTTAATTTTAACAATGGAAAATTCAATAGCAATGTCAATGGAGGATAGATAATAACTCATCGTAAAGAGGCTCGCTGAGCTGTTGAAAGACATGAAAATAGATAATCACATTCAGAAAACTTAAATTTTCAGGCATTACCTTCGTCAGAAAAAGAAACGCATACATTCACACAATCACTCAGATAACTATATACACACAAGCATCTTGACTGTGAGGGAGGTGGGGAGGAGGGGAAGGATGCCGGGTAAAGTTGGGGATACAAAGTTTTGTGTTGCATGATGAGATTTTAAAGGCTCTGATAGGTAGGAATTTGAATTTTGGCAATGAATACAGTGAAGGGGTGAAAACGTATAAAAGGTACGTGTAGAGGAGTGTGGGGAGGGATGGGGGGGGGGATTTGAAACAATAAGAGTTATAAGGGGAAAAAAAGGAAAAAATAGTTAGGAAAAATAAGAAATAAAAAATGAGTAAAAATAAAAATTAAGGGATATTGTAAGTGGTGACACACAGTTGCAAGGAAGATATGAGATACAGGGTGTTGAAGGGGCAGCCTCCATATGCCCAGTTAAAGAGCTGGTGGTGGAGGGGAGGATCCAGATGACTCAGGTAGTGAAGCCACTGAAATCCAGAGTTCTGTGCTCAACTGCATGCTCTGCCACAGGATGGTCCATCTTGCTTTTTGCCACAGTTTGGTGGTGGTTATTCATCCTGATGGACAGCTGGTTCGTCGTCATACCAATATAAAGTGCTGTGCAATGATTGCTGCGGAGTTGGTATATCACATGGCTGCTTTTCACAGGTGGCCAACCCCTTATGGGGTAGGCTAAGCCTGTGACAGGACTGGAATAGGAAGGTGCTGGGTGGGTGGATTGGGCAGGTTTTGCATTGGGGTCTTCCACAGGGATATGATCTTTGTGGTAAAGGGTGCAGTGTTTCTGGTGAGACAGAAGTTGCAGTGACCGTGCTGCTACAATTGAACGCTTCTCCCGAAACACAGCACCCAAATTATGCATTTAGTTATGTATGCACCTCATATCGTCAAATTAACTTCAGAAATCTTTTCTTCTTCGATAGTTTATGATTATGTAAAGATTTGAGTTGTAGTTATCACCTGGAATTCAGGCTAGGACTTCATTCCGTAGCAGGGAGGGAACACACTCAGTGAGAATAAACTTTAACTGAATAAAAAATCACAAGATGATTAATAGTAAAATCCTTAAATATCTACTTATCTATATATGGTGAAGCCGCACATCTTGTGGCAGCACAGTCCCACAGTGTACAGCTAAATTAGTTGTTACACTACAGGTGTTGGGAGTGGCATACAGATGGACTAGGATGTTGTGGAGATTGAGTGGGCGACGGAACACCATTTTAGGAGAGGGGTCAGAAGGATCTTGGGTACGATGTCTCTCATTTCAGGGCATGATGACTGATAATCAAAGCTCTGATGAAGGATGTAATTTAGTTAGTTCCAATCTGTGGTGGTATTGGGTGAAAAGGACACTCCATTATGACTGGTTACTGGGGTTTGAGGAAGAATTGGTGTTGTGGGATATGTCATGGGAAATCTGCTTGCTACTGCCATCCCCTTACCTTATTTTTCCTTATTATTCTTATCATTTCAAATCCCCCACTCCCTCTCCACACTCCCTCTCCACACTCCTCTACACCTCCCTTTTATCCTTTCCCACCCCTTCCCTTCACTTTATTCATTGCTGCAATTCAAATTCCCACCCATCAGAGCCTTTAAAATTCGTCGTGCAATGCTGAACTTTCTATCCCCACCTCTACATAGCATTCTTCCCCCTCCACTCCCCACATTACTCACAGTCTAGAATGCTTGTGTTGCTTGAGTGTCCGGACATGATGGTTGTGTACCGGTATATAGTTGTGTGAGTGATTGCATGAATGTGTGTGTTTATTTTTCTGATGAAGGCCATGACCGAAAGTTTAAGTTGTCTGAATGTGATTATCTTTTTTTCATAACTGTCAGCAACTCAGTGAGCCTCTTTACGGTGAGTTATTATCTATCCTCCATTACTGATATTTTGAATTTTCTTACATAAGCAAGGAAAAGTTCATTTTGACTTGTAGTCAACGACAAATTAAGGAAATAAGTTGCAAAATGTTAACTGGAATGAAATACTGCATAACTGTGCACCATGTACACAGTTAATTAGCTACAAGAGTCAACCTAAAAATTATTGTAATAAAAGATTTTCAACTGCACAAAGTCACATAGTTTCACATTGTTTTTCTTTAAATTCTACTCTGAGGAGGATTGGCAGGCTGCTAACTTGTTGATGTACAATGTATCTAATATTAAATAAACGGAAATTCCAAGAAAGATTTAATAATATATTTGAAAAGGATAGATTGCAACTCGCTACAGACACATCCCAATGAGCCTCAAAGAGGCACACCTGACGAAACATTTCCATTGTAACCAGTCTGGCTTTGGAAATATTCAGTATCTCTGAATCGTACATATCAACCATTATACTTCACGGCCTAGTTTGTGAAGTAACCTTTCCCTTCTGTTCCCTGTCCCCTTTTACTTCCCTCCTCTCCTACCTAGTGAAGGAACACAGTTCTGAAAGATAATTGCCTATATGTTTTTCATCTCCATTTGCAGTTTTTTTTTTCTTGGCAGCTATTGGCAGTACACTACTGGCCAGCTAATATCTCTTTTAAAGAATATTTTATTTTTCAATATTGATATATTGAATTCCTGATATTTGATACTTCAAACAAATATATATTCAACAGATATAGTTCCAGCACCCAAAATTTTAGAATTTAATCCCTAGGGTGAAGAAATGCATCCAGTACATATTTATGCAACAAGAAACACTATCAAATGGAAATTAATAATAATAAATCAGATGACCTGCCTCAGATTAAAAACTTTCCAAGAAGTTTGTATGCTGGTTTTGACAACCTCTTGGCTCCTGTAGAGTCGGTATTAAAAACATAATTCAAAACTGCAGGAAGCTTAATCACCAAGAGATGGTATGTTTGGTGCCTCATTTTTCACAGTATTTGTTATTTTTATTACAAATGTAATGTGTATGTTTTACTAACAATAAAGAATCTACAAAAAACTAGACATCTGCTCTACTATTCAATTTGTTTTTATTAAATAAAGCCAATGATAAATTTGCTTAGCATTTCCTTGGCTGCTTAGTATGTTTAGGGATTCCAATGAAACATTTGTTTTGATCCATCTATCCTTACATCATTGTTCATTTCAATGCTGACATTTACCTACCCTTTGTTTACCACACTAAATTTCTGAAAATTTGAGAAAAAATTCCCCCATCTGAAAAGTTTGACAAGTACTCCATTGTAAGATCCAAGAAAATGTTTTATGGACTTATGGAAGTAGATATGCTTGGAGTTTCTACAGGAAGAACTTCTAAAAGTAGCTTCTGCAATCAACTTTTGGAAGTTAGCTTGCTAGTGGACACAGAACTACAGAAGTGATTGGAGAATGAGTGTGAAATTACCAATATTTATCACCGGACTAAGTAGTCATTAGACATTGTGACACAGCAGAATGGGGCGCTACATGGAACTCGGACTTCGAACGAGGTCAGGTGATTTGGTGTCACTTGTCAGAAGCCTGCATCTGAGATTTCCACACTCCTAAACATCCCCATGTCCACTGTTTCTGATATGCTAGTGAAGTGGATATGTGAAGGGACATGTACAACACGAAAGCATACAGGCCGACCTCGTCTGTTGATTGCCAAAGACTGCCAACAGTTGAAGAGGGTCACACAGTGTAATAGGCATCTATCCAGACCATCACACAGGAATCCCAAACTGCATCAGGATCCACTCCAAGCACTGACAGTTAGGCAGGAGGTGAAAACACTTGGATTTCATGGTTGAGCAGCTGCCCATTAGCCACACAACACAGGTCAATGCCGAACAACACATCGCTTGGCGTAAGGAATGGAAACATTGGACGATTGAACAGTGGAACTCAGACTTGGATTACCAAAGCCTGTGACTGTGGGATCAATGGGTTTCTTTTTAAATAACATTTCTTTTACTTGTCATATAAGTAAAATATAATATAAAAATCGTGACTGGTAGCAGAAATGTTATTTATAAACAAACCCATTATATTGTTGAATTCCAACCTGGACTTCCCATTATTTGATAATATCTCATTGTCGTGTTTTAATTTGGTTTGCTCAGACTAGGAGCATACTTTACATATTTAGTAAAGTCATGCTCCATCATATTGTTCAAAACTATGAGCTTCCTATATTACTACTGTGAAACAAGTGGAAATTCTCATTTTATTGTAACATCATAAAGTAAGTAGACATAGCTCTTTGAAAGTTGACAGAAACTACAGTTGAAATCCATGGGAAATGTATTTGTTGTTTTCAAAGCTTATTCTCTTCTTTAGCAGGTGCCTTGCTACAAAATGTGGATGCTGAAACATCTCCGTATTTTTCTGTTGTAATGAAGAACTTGAAGGGCCGTATGTCTAGTTCAGGCCTATCAAAGGAAAAAGAAGATAGTGTCATTCAGAAGCTGAAAACATTGAAGAAACATCATCAGATTTTTTTGAAAAATCAGTTTTTGTATGATACAATGAAAGCTTGCTGTGCAGATAACTTGAAGAAACCTTTGCTTTATAAAGCTGGTACAATTATTATAATGGAAGATCTGTCTTCATGTAAAAAAATACAAAAACCTTCTCCATTAACTCCTGAAGAAGTGCAGGAAATGAAGCACATAGCAAATGAGGGAATTGCTGAGAGATGTTCAGACATAAAAAATCTTATCTATGAATCAGGTTAGTAAACTTTCACACCCTTTATATGGCCTCTTTCTGTTCATTAATGATATAAATATTAAAATTTTAGCAGAACCATTTGTTGTTCTTTTTTTCCACTACTTCTAGATGTACAATACACAACAAGCTGTCCAGTGGTACAATATAAGTAGCCTTGATGGAAAAGTTGCTAAATGCATATTTTATCAATGGATTTTTCAAGTGCTACAAGGTGGAAAGGCTTTCAGGACACAAATTCCACGGGAAACTGTTGAAACTAACTGTAGAAAATTGTGTTTCTTTACAAAAGATGCCAAGTGCAACAGGCATGGCAGTTGCTGTACCAGATCCAAAGCATACCAACTGTCATCACACTTACTAATACAGCTGTGGAAAGCTACTTTTCATGACAAGAAAGGGTACTTTCTTATTCAGAGTAAGTTGGATTCACTGTAGCAAACAGAGAAGCTCTTGCTCCCAATTCATTGTTGAAATATACGGTGGATTCTCATAGTGGGCCATTCGTTCATTGCACCCGACGGAGATTTTGGTAACTTCGAAGGACAGCTTCGCAAGTTCAGTCATCTTAAACCCATCTGTATACATTCAGCAAATTACGAATTTTGCGATGGTTATTTTATTTATCATATGGGATGTAGCAGCAGCACACATGTAAGTTGAACAATGAACAAGAATACACATACAAATATAAGTAAACTATTGAGCAAGAGCACACTGTAATCTTTATATGTAAAGTAGTGAATTTGCGGGTTTGTATTGCAAAATTTACATTTTGTTCCAATCTTGATGAAATTTTGCACACGTAACCTAAGCAATACAATAGTCATTGCTTGTAAAAAGTTGCATGTGGTGCATGATGGAAGGTACTTAATGTATGGACAGCAACAAATTCTACAGTTGTGATCTGACATTGCATAATTTCATCACACTTTACCTTCCAAATGAGAGAGAGGTCACTGCCTGCATAAAATTTTGTATGGCGCATGGCAGAGGATAAATTGCAATAAATTTTACATTGTTTCACTGTTCACCGTGAAAGTTGATACACACATGATTTTTCAGAGGTGGAAGTTGAGATGACACAGTAAATGCATCTGGTCACTCTTTACAGTTAAACATGCCAATTCCATAGTCAACCACACCGACCCTGTGCAAGAAAGGGAAGAAGAGGAGAGGACAAGATGAGCCGAGGAGGTGGAGTGCAACAGGCTGAGGATATATATATATAAAAATAGAAAACAGATGACTTACCAAAAGGACCGGCTCGTCGATAGAAACAAATAAAATAAATAAAATCACACACATACAAGCTTTCGCAGCCTAGCTGCTTCGTCAGGCAGAAGGGAAGGAGAGGGAAAAGGAAATGATGAGGGTTTCAAGGGAGTGGATAAGGAGTCATTCCAGTCCCGGGACAGGAAAGACTTACCTTGGGGGGGGAAAAAAAGAGGGTAAACAAAACACACACACACACACACACACACACACATTTACACAGATGCAAGTACACTTAGGCAGACACACTGTAGAACTGTGTGTGTGTGTATATATATATATATATATATATATATATATATATATATATATATATATATATATATAATCAGGTTTACCTTCTTTTTCCCCCTAAGGTAAGTCCTTCCACTCCTGGGATTGGAATGACTCCTTTTCCACTTCCTTAAAACCCATATCCTTCCCTTTTCCTCCCCTTTTTTCCTCTTTTTCCTGAAGAAGCTGCCAGTGGTGGTGAAAGCTTGTATGTGTGTTTGTGTGTGATTTTATTTGTTTCTCTCGACGAGCCGGTCCTTTTGGTAAGTCATCTCTTTTCTATTTTTGGGGGGGGGGGGGGGGGAGAGGAGAATGGGATAAATAAATACCTGGGCAACATGGTGCTTTCAGCTAGTATGTATGAAAAAGAAACATAACCATGGAAATTCTAGAAGATTCAACAATTTTTGAGAAAGTTGGGTTGTCTACTCACCACAGACGTCTCATTGAGCCACAGAAAGGCACGCGTAATAGAACAAGTTAGTACAAAGCTTTTGGCTGGTATGGCTTTCACCTGATGGAGAAAACACACACACACACACACACACACACACACACACACACACACACACACACCATCTACAATATGTTCTATGTTTCCATAATCCCCAGACCTAAACCTTCACTAGTTCCTGTCCCCACCACCTTTTTCTCCCTTTCCTCACCCACATTCTAGCCTCATGTATGTCTTAAATTCCACCACACTCTCCGGTCTCTTCCCTTCCCTTCCCTTCCCTTCCCTTCCCTTGTCTGTCAGACAGCACTGAAGTATACCCCTGTGTGATAATGTGCAAGTGTGTTTCTCCATCTGACAAAGGCCATAAGTCAAAAGCTTTGTAGTAAGTTGATCTGTTACATGTGCCTTTCTGTGGCTGATCGGGATGTCTGTCATGGGTAGCAACCTATCTTTCTCAAAAGTAAAGAAACATGTATCATGCAAGGCTAGCTGTTGGCTACATGTCAACATCCAAGTCTTGAATCCACTTCATTGTGTGGCTTCTATAGAGTCCCAAGTTGATCCACTGTATTTTCTTGCAGGGTACATTCTTAAGAGACACATACCATTTCATATAATATTTGTTAATGATTTCGAGATCATCCATTAGGGTCTCTGCTCCCTTATTAGAGAGATTTTGTTTTGCACTGCTATGGCCAGATCAGCACATCTGAATTTTTTGCTAACTGTGTAAGACAGAATGCTTATGTAGAGGGTAAATTGTAATTATACCGGAACTGAGCCTTGAGGTACTCCATTCTTGGTATGAAACAATTTGCTTACAGCCAATCCACTTGTTACTTTAAAATTGTGCTTGATGAGTATGCTCTTCAGGAGAACTGTGATCTGAAGGCACAGTATTCATTTTCAGAATGAGTCCATCCAGCCAAATAGTATCATAGGCAGCTGTTAAGTTTATGACTGTCACTGAGGGCTTCTGTTATTTCAGTCCCTTTGAAGGTGTTAGAGTAATAAATTTATGGTTGCAGATTTTTGCTCATTTCACCGAACTCTTTCTTTACTTCAGCTGCAGCTGCTTTGTCCAGAGGAACATTTTCAGCTCATCATTTAATGTGCTGTGCAATGTGTGATTGTCCTAAAGCATTGAGTTGATGGACAGTGTTCAGTTTGATATCACGTAAAAGCATATTTCATTTTATATGGTTTGTTGTCTCTGATTTAACCAAAATGCAACTTTCTGCCAATTTTTTCATTTTGTAAAATTTTGTGAATGTTTTACAAGGATACAATTGGCGTTAATTTTTTACAATGATGATGTAAGAAGATAGTGTGATTTGCTTTTTTAAATATAAATGTTGAATGTTCAATTTTGTTGTTTTTTTATGTTGAATATATCAGTTTTTCATAGCATATCACCAAATAATTAGTTTTGGACTCAAATGTTTGCTCTTGTAAGAGGTTCAGTATGTGGACAAAACCCACTAATTGTGTAAATAGGGTGCAAACCCCCCCCCCCCCCCCCTAAGTCAATATTTGACTTTAGATTTTAATGTACAAAACATAATTACAAATTTAAGTCATTAATACCAAGTAATTACCTCAGTTTTGCTTATCATTCAGTTAGTGACTTTCACATTTGCACTTCTTATATTTAGTATATCAGTGTCATTTTTCTCCTTTCCTATTCAACTGCCCCAACAATGATGCATGGGTAAATTTACTGTGTAAACCGAAATGTTCTAAATTTTACTAACATGTACATTATTCAAAATGTATGTGGGAGGATTTATTTGAAGTGTAAATTCCTCTAATTTTAGGAGTACATTTTCATGTAACACACCATGTTTTTTATGCATTTTTTTCTAGCCTAAAGAAGCCTAATGCAACTGCACTGGTCATATGTTAAACCAAGCTGGTAAAATTGCCCAACTGTAAATAATTTTCAGGCGATTGTTGTGTGACCAATTTGAAAGTAACATCATTTGTGGGTAAATAACACTTCCTAATGATTATTACTTTGTATTTGTTTGGCACCTGTCACATTATAAAGTGTATAGGAGTAACTAGTGATTCAGTTGTGCACAGTTATTTGTTTTTGCCAATTCTCGTTCGCACCAATACAACTAGAATGTCACCAGAACTGTCACAATCCAGCCAAGATGCATGCATACCATAAATAGTAATGTCATTTTATCTACTTCCTGTCACCGTCTTCCACCCTCACCCCTAGTAATTCTAAGAGTGATTTTAGCTCTTATCGCACCTCCTTCTGCAGTTTTCTTGCCCAGAGAGAATGTTATATCTACAACTAATGAACAACTCTCTTCATCAGAGCTTTGATTTTGTCATATTACTCTGAAAAGAGACATCCTACTAAAGATCCTTATGATTCCTCATAAAGTGGTGTTTAATCGCTCACCCATCCTCCACAACATCCTAATCCCGCCTCCCAGGGGGCTCACCACTCTTTGGTGAGTACGTGCTTGGCTACCACGGGACCCCAGCCTTTGCAGCACTTCTTCCTTTCCATGCTGCATGACTACTGTCCCACTATCCTTTTTATCCTCTCTTGTGACGGAGTCTTGCGTCTGCTCCGGGATAGTATTTGAGGTACTCAACGTCTGACCTTATATCCCCAACCACACCAGGCAGTCATGTAAAAACCCAGCTAAATGCGTCACATGCAGCAGGGATGCCCATGAGGGTGATTGCCCACCTCCTTCCCCCTCGCTGCCTAAACTGCATGGGTAACCACGGCGCCTCCTCCCGTGACTGTCCCATTTATCGTGACGAGCGAGCAATTCAAGAAAAGAGTAAAAAAAAAAAAGGTACCAACACAGGTCACAAGGTCGTATGCAGAGTAAGTTAGCATCTGGGACTTTCAGCTCAGTGGTTGCTACTCCATGACAACTGTGGCACTTCTCTACGCGTACATGAGACCTATTGTTCAGTGATGCTGTCATAACACCAGCTAGCCCCATGATGGCATCCTCATTATCTTCTGCCAAGAGGACACACCACCTTACCAAAACCTTCGCTTGCACCTGTGTTATCTCTTGTATCACAGACACACGGAAATCCAAGGAGGATTATACCTGTGAAGACTTTGTGCCCATCTAACTCGCAACCGTCCAGGTCTTCAACTGATACCCACCACGGTTCAATGGAGTTGGGCAGGGGGGGAAGAAATCTTCCTCTTCTCCCTCCCGGCATTCCTCTTCCACGTCATCTAGTGATGCCCTTTCCCGAACAGCCTCTGTGTCGCTGGGGCACTGCCAGTGGTCGATAAAGTGGTCGACCTCAGGCTGGCTCTGAAGCCACTGTCGAATTAATGGACCAAGATCCTCCACTCTTAGATTCAACTAATTGTGATCATTCGCATTGTGGTCCTCCGCAGTGACAGGGGTGATAGTTCATTCAACATCTTTCCAGTTCTTTTATTACGGTTATCCTTCAATGGAATGTTTGCAGCGTCTGGTCAAATAGAACGGAACTACAGCTTCTCTTGCATACCAACTCCCCACTAATTGTCTGCCTTCAGGAAACAAAACTACATCCTCACACTCGCTTTAACATACCACACTTCTCCTTAGTTCGCTTCTACCTTCCCCCCCTTGGTAGGGGTTTCAGCTCATGGGGGCCTCGTGCTACTTTTAAGAGAGGGTATCCATTTCTAAATCATCTCTTTACAAACACAGCTACAAGCAGTAGCAGTTACTGTCATTGCCTCGTTTCAGCTTCTCTAAACACCATCATCCTCTGCTATAACCAGGTCTGACCTCCTTCACCTTCTTGACCAGCTTTCTCCTCCTATCTTGTTGGTCGGCGATTTCAATGCCCACAATTTGCTTTGGGGCTCTCCACACCCTTGTCACAGAGGGGCTCTCTTCTGCCAGATCTCCTCAACCGCCTTAACCTCATCTGTCTCAATACTGGCAAACCCATTTATTTTTCGGACTGCACACAGACTTTATCCTACTTGAACCTTTTCATCGCCTTGAGTGGCCTGGCAGCTTTCCAAAGCTGATTGGCAGCTTTATTCTTCATTAGCTACTTTCCATGAATGTCTTTCTCCCAGTATTGATCACCAAATTGACTATCTTACCAAGGAAATCCTCACTGCTGCAGAACGTTCTATTCTTTTCACCTCTTCCTTTCCATGATGTCGCCCAGTTCCCTGGTGGACTGAGGAATGTTGTGAAGCACTAGGAGCTCGGAGATATGCTCTCAGTCTTTAAACACTATCCCACACAGGAAAACTGTGTTCACTTACAAATGGTTGCCTTGTTCGGGAAAGCAAACGAGCTAGTTGGCTTTCCTTCACTAGTTCAACAGTTTTACCCCCTCTTCTGTTGTTTGGGGTAAACTTCGCAGACTTTTATGGACTTTCTCATTCCCTGATCCCGGGTTTCACCATAGTGAATGATGATATAGTGGATCCACTGACATCTCCAACACTCTGGGCCACTTTTTTGCCGATATTTCGAGTTCCTCACACTACCGTTCCTCTCTCCTCCCTCGGTAGCAGGCAGCGGAAGCAGGATTTCTCTCTCTCTCTCTCTCTCTCTCTCTCTCTCTCTCTCTCTCTCTCTCTCTCTCTCTCTCTCTCTCTCTCTCTCTCAGAATCGGCAATGCTACAATGCCGACTTCACTGAGTGAGCTTAAACCTGCAATGTCCTCATCACGATCCTTCACTGCAGGACCCGACGGTGTTCATGTACAAATGTTGAAACACCTTTCTTCCGAAGGCTTGCAAATTCTTCTACAAATGTACAACCGCATTTGGATGGAAGGCACATTTTCTTGGAGCTGGAGTGAAGCCATCATGTTGCCTCTACCTAAACCTGCAAAGGACAAACATCTACCTAGCAGCTACCGCCCAATCTCCCTCACCAGCAGCATTTGCAAGGTGATAGAGCGTATGATTAATGGTAGATTGGTATGGTGACTCGAATCTCATAATCTCCTCACCATTGCACAATGTGGTTTTCGTAAATACCATTCAGCAGTCGATTATCTAGTAACCTAACAACTCATAATATGAATAATTTTCTGCAAAAGTGCCAAAAAGTGGCTGTATTTTTCAATTTGAAAAAGGCATTTGATACCTGCTGGAGGATGGGTATCCTTCACACTCCGCACACATGGAGTCTCTGGGGTTGCCTGACACCCTTTATTCAGGAATTCTTAAAAGACCGGGTTTTTCGGGTGCATGTGGGTTCTGCCTTTTCGAGCACTTTCCTGCAGGAGAATGTTGTACCTCAAGGCTCAGTGTAGAGCATCGTCCTATTTGCGATAGCAATTAATTCTATTATGGACTGTCTCACACCGGGCGTCTCCGCTTATCTCTTCGTTAATGACTTTGCAATTTACTGCAGCTCTCAATTTACCTGTCTTCTCGAACAGCGTCTTCAGCACTGTCTCAACCGTCTTCTCATCTGGAGCATCAATGGGTTTCGCTTCTCCACAGACAAAATGGTCTGTATGAACTTCTGGCAGTGTATAGAATGTCTGCCTCCTTTCCTCCATCTTGGACCAGCTGTTCTTCCATTCATACACACTAAAAAATTCTTGGTACTAACATTTGACAGGAAACTTTGTTGGTCCTCCCATGTCTCTCACTTGGCAGTTCGCTGTAACCGTTCACTTAATGTTCTTAGTGTTGTGTGGTACCTTACGGGGAGCGGATCGGACCACCCTCCTCCACTTGCACCAATCCCTTGTCCATTCGAAACTAGATTACAGATGCATTGTCTATTCATCACCGCAACCATCTCTCTTACGCTGCCTTAACACGATCCACAATCAAGGGATCTGTTTAGTGACAGGGGCTATCTACGCAAACCCTGACGAGAGTCTTCATGCTGAATCTGCTGAATTGCCACTGTCCTACCAGAGGGAGGCCCTCCTCAGTCGTTATGAGAGTCGATTGTCATTAATGCGTGGCCACCCATCCTATAAAGCTTTTTATGACGACTCACTAGATCCTCAATATGCAGCGAGTCTTTCTTCCCTACTACCTCCCAGAGTCTATTTTCGCAAATTTCTTAGGCAACTTGACTTCACAATCCCCACGGGAGTGGGCTCTTCCCCACCGTTGCTCCGTCCCGAGGTCCTTGTCAACCTTGACCTCCATTTGCTTCCCAAAGACTATACCGCTGACCTCATTTACCACAGCATGCTTGTCGCTCTTCGCTCATAGCCTGCAGGCAGTATCTTCATCTATACTGATGGTTCCAAGACTATGGAAGTGGATGTGCCTTTTTGCTTGGTAACGTTTTTCAGTGTCGTCTCCCAGACTACTGTTAGATCTTTACAGCGGATCTCTTCACCATTTATCAGGCCACGCATTAAATCAGGCGACACCAGCATTCTAAATGTATCATCTGCTCAGACTCCCTGAGTGCACTCCTGAGTCTATGCATTTGTGCAACAAATTTAACAGTGCCTCTACACTATTTGTTAACCGGCACTTATCTTTACCGAAGCATTATCCTTCAGTATAGTCTTAACGGAGGCATATTTTAAGGTTTCCCCCAGGGGGCCCACAGCTCTTTTGTGGGTACGTGTGTGGCGCGCACGGGTCCCCGAGCCATTGCAGCCTTTTTTTCCTGCTTTCCCCAGGCTGCATTACCCCTCCTAGTTCCCCCTCCTTCCCATCCCAATTCCTCCTTCCCACCCTCTCCAACCCCGTCTCTCGGTGGTACTCTGGATGACGACTTGGCTATCCCATGGTACCGATTGTCCTGCACTTTGGTTTTGTCTGCTGTGTACACCGGTTTTTGGCCCAGTTTGGTACCCCTCGGGGTTTGACCTTCCATACCAAAATTGTCCGATAATGTGTGAGCCAATTGGGGAAGAACTCCCGACCTAGCCCCTACAGCGCGGGTCCTATCCTTTCCTTTCCACTTCCTTTCCTCGCTGTAGCCCCCATCCCCCGCTAGGTCCCCAGCACGTGTAGCCAGTCCGTGTGGGGGGGCTGTTATGTACCCTTTGGCTGAGCCCCCTGACACCACAGGGATCACACTACTGGTGTCTGAGCTGCGACCTCTCCATGCAAGCCAAGGAGTTGATGCCTGTCCTCGGGGGTATCAGAACTCCCGGCAATGGCCATCGTGCCAGGTGGCCTTTGCTGAGGCTGGGTGGTGCCCATGGAGAAAGCCCCGGTTTCGGAGTGGGTGACACCAGGGCGGACGTCTAGCACTATGAAAAGAGTTAGACTCCAAAATGGTCGTGCATTGGCCGTCTCTCAAGACAGGAAGAGATCGTTTAATGCTGCTACTGCGGATAAGAGGATGTTTCCCTCCCTTGCTACCCCTTGGGAGGAAGGCCAGGCTCGCCGGTTAGGAGCAAAACCCTTTCCTTGCTATCTCGTTTGCTCAAGGACTGATGGAGGAACTTTTACTACCACCAAACCTCTGTTCTTTGTCGAGACCATAGAGGACAAGTTTGGTGAAGTGGAATCTATGGGTAAGCTTAGATCTGGCTCATTACTCATTAAAACAGTCTCGGAAGCCCAGTCTGAAGCTTTGCTCGCCTGCACCACCCTTGGCGACATTCCAGTAACAATTGTCCCGCACAAATCCTTGAATATGGTACAGGGTGTGATATTCCACCGGGACCTCCTCCTTCAAACTGATGAGGAGCTTAGGGCCTATCTCGAGCGGCGTGGTGTACATTTTGTTCGCCGCGTTCAGAGGGGGCCTAAAGATAACCGCGTCGATACTGGGGCCTTTATCTTGGCCTCCGAGGGGGACACACTCCCAGAGAAGGTCAAGATAATGATATATCGATGTGAAGTGAAACCCTACATTCCACCTTCCATGCGGTGTTTTCGATGTATGAGGTTTGGTCATATGTCCTCTCGCTGTACAGCAGTCCCAGTATGCGGTGATTGTGGACGCCCACTACATGAGGGGAGCCCCTGTGTTCCTCCACCGGTGTGCGTCAACTGTCAACAACACCACTCTTCACGGTCGCCAGATTGCCCTATGTTCAAAAAAGAAAAGAAGATACAAGAGTACAAATCCCTGGAGCGTCTGACGTACCCTGAGGCCCGCAGTAAATATGAACGTCTGCATCCCGTGCAAATGGGGACGACCTTCGCTACGACGTTATCGTCCAGCCTTTCACCCTCCCCTTCCCACTCCCATCTCTCCCCCCTACACCCCGTCCACACCCCTCCCTCACATCTCCCTCTCCTGTAGCTCCTGTAGCCCTCCCTTTGTGTCCCACCCCTTCCCAGCCGGAGAAGTGCACCCCTTCTCCGTCGCCTGCCAGTGACAGTGCCCTATTCAGGGCCTTCCGTCCCGGCGTTCCCCAGATCGGAGATCTTCGACCTCCAGCCGGCCATCGGACTCACAGTCAGTGAGTTCAAAGGTCGCCCGATCCTCATCAGTACCAGACCTAACTGACAAAAGTCCTCTCTCTGGGGTGGGTCCTGCCGTCCCACACGAGAGGAGGAGGAGGAGCCAAAGTTACAAGATAAAGCCCCTCCGGTACCACCGGAGGTGCCGACTGTGCTTTTGCAACTTGCTCATCCCATTGAGCCCGAGGCTGATCAGCTATTTATGGATGTTGTCCCTTCTTCTTTGGCGACGGACGCTGACAAAGCAGCGTGACAGACGTTATGCCATTCGCTTCCCGCCTAGATCCTCGTGATGTGATCATCCAATGGAACTGTAATGGTTACTACCGTCACCTCTTGGAGATTAAACAGCTAATCTCTCTCTCTTCTGCGGCCTGTGTCGTCCTGCAGGAATCGAGGTTTATGGATGCACATTCACCGACCCTCCGTGGGTTCCGTGCTTTTTGTCGGAACCGGGTTGGTCCCCTCCAGGCGTCTGGTGGGGTTTGTACTTTGGTCCGGACAGATATTGTCAGTACCTGGATTCCTCTCCAAACTCCATTGGAAGTGGTTGCTGTCCGGGTTCACTTGGACACTCTATTGACCATTTGCAACCTCTACCTTCCACCTGACAGGCCACCTACACTCACGTCCCTAGTGGCCCTCCTTCAGCAACTCCCCCCTCCTTACCTCATCCTTGGGGACTTCAATGCCCACCATCCTTTGTGGGGCAGTGCTTATACATCTAGCCGGGGCCGCCTCATAGACCAGTTTCTTGCTGACCACAATCTGAGCCTTCTCAACGATGGTTCCCCAACTCATTTTAGTGCCGCTCACGGCACCTTTTCTGCCATAGACCTCTCTCTCACTTCTCCTTCTCTCCTTCCTTTATTTCACTGGTCGGCGTATGACGACCTCTGCGATAGCGACCACTTTCCGTTGATCCTTTCACTTCCCTCACGCCTACCACGAGCCAGGGTACCCCGCTGGGTATTCCGTCGTGCTAATTGGCCGCTATATACATCCCAGGTTGTGTTCCCATCTTCCCCCTCAGGCTGTATAGATGATATTATAAGCCAAATGACCAACATGATCACCCAAGCTGCCAACGCCGCTGTTCCCCGGTCGACAGGCCCTCCTACTTGCCGGCCTGTCCCTTGGTGGAATGCAACTGTTGCTGCAGCCATTCGCGAGCGCCGTAGGGCCTTGAAACATCTTAAGCGCCACCCATCGCTCGCTGGTCTAATAAATTTCAAACGTCTGCGTGCCAGAGCTCGTTACTTAATCAAACAAAGTAAGCCGACATTCTGGGAGCATTTTGTCTCCTCGTTGGGTTCTTCTGTCCCTTTGACAAGAGTGTGGGCTATGCTCCGATCTATCCAAGGTAGCTGGCGGCCGTCTTCCGTCCCTGGTCTTGCCCTGCCTGATGGGGTCTGCACGGAGCCATCTGTTGTTGCAGAACATCTTGCAACTCACTTCGCCAATGTATCAGCGACAACTTCATATCCGGCGACCTTTCTCCTTCAGAAACACCAGGTCGAAACCTTCAAATTAGGCTTTACTTCTCACCAGGTGGAACCATATAACGAACCTTTTACTGACTGGGAGCTGTCGCTGGCCCTCTCCTCTTCTCGTGATTCAGCACCTGGCCCTGACAATATCCATAATCAATTGCTGCAACACCTTAACCCCTCACAACGACAATTTCTCATACAAGTTTTTAACCGTATTTGGCTTAAAGGGGTGTTCGCCTCCCAGTGGAGGGAGAGTATTGTGGTCCCTGCCCTCAAGCCTGGCAAGGACCCGTCGGCGCTAGACAGTTATCGACCAATAAGCCTGACAAGTGTCCCCTGTAAACTACTTGAGCGGATGGTAGCCCGCAGATTATGCTGGGTTCTTGAATCCCGGGGACTTCTCTCACCTTACCAGTGTGGGTTCCGGGAGGGACGATCCCCTATTGACCATTTACTTCGACTGGAGACGTGTGATCAGACAGGCCTTCTCTAAAAGACATCATCTGGTAGCATTCTTCTTCGATCTGCATAAGGCGTACGACACTGCTTGGCGTCATCATCATTTTACGTTCTCTTCATGACTGGGGCCTCAGAGGCTCCTTACCAATTTTTATCAGTCAGTTTTTATCCCACCGCCTGTTCTGTGTCAGAGTTGGCTCTTCCTTTAGCTCCCCTCGGATACAGGAGAACGGTGTCCCCCAGGGCTCAGTGTTGAGTGTTACACTTTTTCTAATCGCCATCAATGGGTTGGTGAGCTCTGTTGGGTCACTGGTAACCACGGCATTGTATGTCGACGACTTTTGCATATGGTACAGCTCCTACTCATTAGCCTCTACTGAACGTCAGCTCCAGAGCGCCATTCGGCGGGCTTCAGTCCCATGGTTTCCAGTTTTCCTCATCAAAAACGAGGGTGGTGCACTTTTGTTGTCGTACTACAGTTCACCCTGATCCAGAACTGTTCTTGGGTAATCAGCGCCTGGAAGTTGTAGCACAGCACGCCATCGTTTCCTGGGTCTTCTCTTTGACAAAAAATTGACTTGGGTGCCCCATATCCGCCACCTAAAGATTAGTTGTATGAGGAAACTCAATGCCCTATGTTTCCTTGCTCATTCATCTTGGGGTGCAGACCGAACAACTATCCTCCGTATCTATCAGGCTCTAATCTTGTCCCGATTGGACTATGGGTGTCAAGTTTATGGCTCGGCAGCTCCTTCTGCCCTGAAATTATTAGACCCGGTTCACCATTATGGTGTCCGCTTGGCTACAGGTGCATTCCCGACTAGCCTGGTCGACAGTCTCCTTGTTGAGGAGGGAATCTGCCCTCTTCAGGTCAGACGGCATCAGCTTCTGGTGTCTTATGCCATCCGGCAATATCCTGCTCATCCCGCTTACCAGGTTCTTTTTGCATATGAAGGTCTTCGACCCCCTGATACCCGGCCGCGGGCGGGCCTTCCCGTCAGACTGCGGCTTGACTCTCTTTGCCGGGATTTCCATTTCCCTTCGCTAGATTGCGCCCCCCATTTTACTGCACGCACACCTCCGTGGATGGTGCCGCGACCACTAATTCGGACGGATCTCTTCCAGGGCCCAAAAGCTTTAATTTCCCCCATGGTCTTTCGGCGTTTGGTGTGCCCAGTACTAGAAGAGTTTCAGGGAGCCTCTATCTTCTACACTGATGGCTCGAAAACAGCGGGCCACTCCGGATATGCTTTTACATCTCCTGTTGGGGCGGAATGCCATTCTCTGCCAGAGGCATGCAGTGTGTTTACGGCAGAGCTGATGGCGATTTATAGAACCCTCTGTTTTATTAAACATTCTGCCGTGGAACGTGGTTTAATCTGTGCTGACTCCATGAGCAGTCTGCAGGCCATTGATCGTTTCCCCTCCCATCCTTTAGTTATTTCCATCCATGAACTCCTTGCTGACCTTCATCGTGCTGCCTGCTCCGTTACCTTTCTCTGGGTGCCAAGCCATGTTGGTATTACAGGGAATGAAGTAGCTGACCCGTTGGCTAGATCGGCAATTACTCGCTGCCCGTCTCCCTTTCAAATTCCGGGTGCGGATCTGCGGGTGCAGATCAGATCTTTGCTTCACTCCTCATGGGATAGCAGTTGGAAAGCTACTGCCCCTTCCAATAAACTCCGCACCATCAAAGATACAACTGCAGCTTGGAGTTCATCTTTACACCCTTCCCGGAGAGAATCAATTGTCCTCTGTCGCCTCCGTCTTGGACACTGCAGGCTGATCCATGGATCTCTTTTACAAAATGACAATCCACCACATTGTGATTGTGGATCCGTACAATCCGTGTCTCATATTCTGACTGAATGTCCTCTCCATTCGACACTTCATGGCGACTATGGCCTACCGCCTGCATTGCCTTCAGTTTTGGCAGATGACCCACGGATGGTTGATCGCGTCCTTGCCTTCCTCCGTGAAAGTAGATTTTATTGTCGGCTCTAGAACTCGCTTGGTCGGGGTGAGTGGGTTTGTGATTCTTGGCTGATTGTGGGGTTTAGAGCCTTATCCCCATCGCCCCCCCCCCCCCACTCTTTTACATTTTAATGTAGTTTTATTTCTCCCTGCTCTGGAGCTATGATACGTTGACCACTGTGCCATTAGTACCTTGTGGTTTAGGCTAGAGGTCGCTTCCAGAGCTGTGGGATCGGACACTGTAGCATTTGCTGCCCTGGGTTGGTCTTAGTCTTGTTGGCGAGTCGATTTTACTTCCTAGTGTAATGGTCTTTTGGCTTTCACCTATTTTTCGTTGGGTTCCGTGGCGTATAAAATTTGGGGTTGAAGGGACTGATGACCTCGTTGTTTGGTCCCTCATGTCCACCACCACCACCATATTTTAAGGTTGAAGTAGCAAATGTTCTTTGAAAATGTCTCTGAAATAGCGATACGGTCAAACTATGATACCCAGAAAAAGAACAAACTATTTTGAAACAATGGAAAATCGCTCACATATTGCCAATGGCGCCACTGTTCTGTTTCTTTGGGTCCGAGGTCATGTTGGCGTATCAAGGAATGATGCTGCCGCAAAGGGTGCAACCCTCCTCCTTTGTCATGTTGCGTGTTATGTCCCTTCTGCTGACCTTCGTTCCATCCTTTCAGGACGTGTGTTCAAGGGCATAGATAAATTTTTCCTCGGGGGGGGGGGGGGTATCATAGCCATAGCTATATTGAGATGCCCGCTATGCGGCAGTGAGCCGGCCAGTCAGATGGCTGCTGTGACCTTTAGGTGTGACGTAGGCGTGGCCAGTTGTGAGGCCTTGTCTTCCAGGTGGTGTTGCCCCACCACACAAACTACAGGCTTCTTTTTCTAGCTGCTGCACCCATCTTCCCACCTTGGCAACCCAGGTCAGGCCTTCCAATTGCAGTCCATACCTTTCCCTCTCACCATCTCCTCCCAACCTCATGCACCTCCTTGGTCCATCTCACACTTGCAGCTCCATCTGGAATCGTCCCGTGATTCAAAGACATCAGTATCACCACTAACTCATCAACGCAAGTTCCTTAGAATGTTTAACAAGAGTGAAATATATCCTGAAAGATAGGTGCGGACAACTGTTTGTGGACCAAGGCATTAATTTTAATAGAAATTGCTCTATAATAGATTTCTCTGTTCTCATGTAATGTGGCATGATTTTGAAGTCTTCCAAAAAAGTCTTGACCTGTCAAAACAAGTAAACGTCACAAGGTTGACAAAGAAAGGTGCATTCTGGTGGTATCACTTTAACAGTGCATGTCTGTTGAGCATTGTCATTGGCAAAAGTCTTGTCATAGTGAGTCATGTTAATTTGGCCCCCATGAATCCAGTTTCAAGCAAAATTATGTTGTTCAATATAATAACAGTTTACAACTCAACACAAAGGTGTAATATTGAGCTGCGACAGGCACATAAAAAACTTTCAATACTTTGCATATGGTTTTTCAGTCAGAAAAAGTACTTACTCTTTCACTGTCCAAAGAATGTGAGAGATTTTTTGGGTTATTGGGCTCTAATTTTATAAAGCCAAATCTGCTTGCTAAAGAAAAATGCTTTAATTACAATGTCAAAAATCCTTATATTCTTCTGCCTCTCACTGAAGTTGACAGTGGAGCAACTGCTAAAGAAACTCTAAGCAAATAGTCGTCCTTCTCCTCCTTCTTTTACATAAAGATATTGAAGCTTTCAGGCTTAGATGTCTGTGGTTCTACAAAACAGCCCTTCAGGATTCTCTTGAAAAGATTGCCAATACAACAGAATATTTTCTGTAGGTTTTTTGGGAACCTTCTAATGCTCTAAACATAAATCCTTCTGTTGTCAGGTCAAACGTCCAAATTTTAAAAATCCAATCTAAAATGGACCTTGAACACAGTAAACAAATGGAAATGACTAGCTGATTACCATCGAAATGATGAAAAGTTACTGCTTCTAAAATTACCTATTGCTGAGCTGCTGACAAATACTAAAATAGACAATTACATTCACACAACTTAAATTTTTGTCTGTGGCTTTCAACAGAAAAGGCACATACAAGGTGTGTCAGGAAAGTTAAGTACCGTTTCGTATCCCTGTCACTGCTGTGTTGTGGTTCACAACCCTTGTATGTGCACTAGTTGTATTTTTGGCTGCTCTCAACTGACACCATTTTCGTTGCTCTGCATTATGTTGTCTATTTACAGTGCAAGTTTAAAACATCTAAGATGATTGATTTTACCCTCAGACTGTGAGGTACGTATGTTACCTGCATATGCTGAATTCACATCAGTGATGATTTCAATGCCCTGAAAGAGGAAATAGACTATTCTGATTTAGAAGGTAAAGTTCATTATCTGTAAGAGTCCCATGTAATTTTTTTATTTTATTTTAATAAAAGCTAGATTTACTAAAGTTTTATGTATCTGCTAATTTTTGTATTTAATAATAACTTGTTTTTCGAATAGATAAATGAGCTTTCATTGTTTAAAATGAGAAAGCCAACTCTATTACTGCATTCATAGTTAGAAAGCTGTAATTAAAAATATATGTACTTGTGTCTGTGTGAATGTGTGGGCATGTGTGCATTTGTTTACCCTCCATTTTTCCCCCAAGGTAAGTCTTTCCTCTCCTGGGATTGGAATGGCTCCTTACCCCCTTCCTTAAAACCCTCATCATTTCCTTTTCCCTCTCCTTCCCTACTGCCTGAAGACGCAACTGGGTTGCGAAAGCTTGCGATTGTGTGTGTGTGTGTGTGTGTGTGTGTGTGTGTGTGTGTGTGTGTGTGTGTGTGTGTGTGTGTGTATTCATTTATTTTTTTGTGATGCTGTCACACCTGTGCTCCTTCGCCTGGTGAGTAATCTTCGTCTATTTTTTATATTTTATTTTTCCTGCTAGGAATTTTTCGTCTTAATATTCGTATTATATATATATATCTCTTTTTCTGATGAAGACATTGACCTAAAATTTGAGTGAATGTGATTGTCTTACTCTATGTGCTTGTCTGTGGCTCAGCGATCACCTCGAGTGGCTACCTATCTCTAACTGTTTTGATTGATGCGAATATTATAGAGGAAAAATTCCTAACAGGAAAAATATACGTGAAAAATAGATGAAGTACACTTACCAGGCGAAGGGGCACAGGCAGTAATAGCAACAAATACACACACACACACACACACACACACACACACACACACACACACACACACAAATGCTAGCTTTCGCAGCCTAGCTGCTTCATCAGGCAGAAGGGAAGGAGAGGGAAAAGGAAATGATGAGGGTTTTAAGGAAGGGGGTAAGGAGCCATTCCAATCCCGGGACAGGAAAGACTTACCTTGGGGGAAAAATGGAAGGTAAATAAATGCACATACACCCACACATTTACACAGACACAAGTACACTTAGGCAGACATACTGTAGAAATATATATATATATATATATATATATATATATATATATATATAAATAGAAAAGAGATGACTTACCAAAAGGACCGGCTCATCGAGAGAAACAAATAAAATCACACACAAACACACATACAAGCTTTCGCCACCACTGGCAGCTTCTTCAGGAAAAAGAGGAAAAAAGGGGAGGAAAAGGGAAGGATATGGGTTTTAAGGAATTGGAAAAGGAGTCATTCCAATCCCAGGAGTGGAAGGACTTACCTTAGGGGGAAAAAAAGGAAGGTTAACAAATACACACACACTCAGACATATCGAAACGCAAGCACACCTAGACAGACATTTGTGAAAAGACATTTGGCTTTTCACAAATGTCTGTCTAGGTGTGCTTGCGTTTCGATATGTCTGAGTGTGTGTGTATTTGTTAACCTTCCTTTTTTTCCCCTAAGGTAAGTCCTTCCACTCCTGGGATTGGAATGACTCCTTTTCCACCTCCTTAAAACCCATATCCTTCCCTTTTCCTCCCCTTTTTTCCTCTTTTTCCTGAAGAAGCTGCCAGTGGTGGCGAAAGCTTGTATGTGTGTTTGTGTGTGATTTTATTTGTTTCTCTCGACGAGCCGGTCCTTTTGGTAAGTCATCTCTTTTCTATTTTTATTTTTATTTATCCCACCGGGAAAGTTTCCCTCTATAATTTTCGTTTCATCAATTTGTGTGTGTATATATATATATATGTATGTATGTATGTATATATATATATATATGTATGTATATATATATATATATATATATGTATATATAATAAAATAAAATAAAATAAAAACCTGTTAAATACAGCCATTCAGGGTCATTTATGGCAGTGTTTAATGTGTTAATGAGGGCTGAACTAATTTCCATATCCCAAAGCGGTTGGCCTTCTTTTGGTAATGATGCCTTGGTGAAAAAAAAAAAATCAATAAAAAAAAATTCGTGAGTAGATGTTTCATTATGAAAACTCCTTCAAGTGAATTCCTGAAATTTGCACGAAATTGTTTCACACTGCTTAGGTTACCACAAGTAGTGTCCAAAGTGGGGTCCCAAAATGCTCTGTTATGTTCATAAAACCATGCGACTTGGAAGTGCATTGACATTCCTCACACAGTACAGTAAAGGAGTAGAGAACTTAAATCAAAGTGTGACAGGTGATGAAACTTGGGTACATCATGTCACATTGGAGTCAAAACAGCAGTCAGTGGAGTGGAGACACACTTGTTTTCCCACAAAACAAATTCCAAATGATGATGTCTACACAGAAAATTATGTGCATGGTGTTTCGGAACTGAAAAGGTGTACTGCTTGTTGAATTTCTCCCATGAGATGAAACAATCAATGCAAACAGATACTGTTGCATTATTTCAAGATGACAAGAGTGTAAAGAGCCCTAATAGTATCTGCAACTTCGCCTCATTTCCCTTGGACACCAAGTTGTTTAGTATTTACAAGGGAAAACACACTTACAGATTCTGCATGCAGCTAGTGAAATTTTGTTGTAGCCGCTCAGTATGTCTTGATTAACAAATTATTGGTGAATTGAGGTCCAGCTACGCTGTGCCTCCAAACTTCTTCAAATTCTTTTGCCACTAAAGCTAACGGGCTTAGTTTCCCTTTTTAGATTTCAACGATAGTGAAAGTCATGTTGAAGTAACTCGTCACACTAAAACATTTTTGTACATTCTTCAGTTATGTTTTATTTTGTGTGATTCTACAGAACTTCCAAGTGAATCAATCTTATTAACAGCAATCGTAATAATAATTTAAACAAAAGATAATGTACACAGAGTTTATACACAAATACAGAAGTTGCATATTGGTTTTTCTCTACTTCCTCCTTGCATCCACTGTGCAGTGACCAACTGCTCATCATATCTGCAACAAAGAAAGATTCTCACAGTAGCTACTACAATGCTAGGCTGCTCGTATGCAAATTGAAGCCTTGATAAATTCAAGTCAATCATGAAGGAGAATGTAGGTATTTTGTAACACTACACTGTCAAACTTGAAAAATCTTCTGGAGGGAGGGAACAATTAAATTCACATCATAACTTGGGCAGAACTTGTGCACATGACCACCATTTCTGGCATCTGTAATGCAATTTGCATAATGGCAAATGAGGAAGTTGTGTGTGTGTGTGTGTGTGTGTGAGAGAGAGAGAGAGAGAGAGAGAGAGAGAGAGAGAGAGAGAGAGAGAGAGAGAGAGAGATGACTATGGTCACAAATAGAGGTTCTTCTCTATGTGCCTGTCTGCTGTTCAGTGACTATGGCGAGTTGCAACTTATTGTAGATGTACTTTCAATTGTTAGAGTTTAAAGAAGCATTTATATTTTACGTTCTATTTAAAACCTTACATTACAGGAAAGCAGTGTGATCATGATGATGATCATGATGATTTGCTTCCACTGTCTGAAGCTGAAAAAATAGTCATTAAGGCAAAACAGATCTTAAGTGAGGATATAAAAGCATGCAATAAAACAACACATTTATATTTGGAGAAAATTCTGGCTTTTTCGCATACATGCGACAAAATTCGTGAAGTAGTTACTATCAACTTGGATTGGCTGGAGAAAAGATGTTCACTCCTCCATCTCAAATTAAGGTAAAAATCTAAATATTCACTTTTATTCTTAATTTCTTATTTAATTCTTTTGCATAATGTGATAAGAGACATAGCTGTGTACCAAGCTTATTTGTGGATGTAGTTGTGTAAGAGCGGTGTGAAGTGTACATCATTTGTCACTTACTTGTTTGGAGAATTTCTTCTTCTTTTAAAAGAGGGATCCTGCTACTCAGTGTCCCTCATCCATGCATCTTCGGAAAGGATCATTCAAGGAGAGAAGTGGCTGCAATTTAAGTCTATATTCATACTCTCAAATCAAAAGCATATATTTTGTAATAACATTTTCATAGCATTAACACAACTTTCTATTAGTCAGTGCACTGCAAGTTTAAATTACTATTTTGGTAGTTCCTGGTCTGACATGCTTCTAACATGACAATATTGGAACGACTATACTTTCAAACAAAGAGAATGCTTCTTTCATACCAATGAAAGAATAAATATTTACACAGCACTTTTAACATCAGACTTCCTTGTCATCAGGACCTGGCTGCTATATGTATTTGCCATCACATCTCCCCGGACAGGTAGCGCAACACTGACTTTTCACTCGCTTATTCAGCCAGTCACCTGGACATACCAAAATAGCGCACAGCAAAAACTCCGCTCTCTTTCAACTTAACATTGGTGTAACGATATCTTCCCATCGGTACTACTTGCGTCCTCACTTTCGTAGTGTAAACCCGTTACACTATAACAGGCCTTATTAATTATTGTAAGCCATCGGATAGAACCAGTGTTACTAATGAATTGTGGTTAAACAGACTTGTGGTGCACATTTCGGAATAGGGTGACTAACATGTACAAGACAAACTAATTGAAAGAACCTCCAAGCTAAATACAAATATCCCGATTAATTAGTTAAACAAACACTTAAGTTCTGTTTATTTGGAGACTCATGATTAGGATGGTGCAATCAGTGAATTTGTGAATAGAACTTTTTGGATTTTGGAAGTGATATTTGGACTTAAACATTTTATGGTGGGAATTTGTAGAATTCAAATATTTAAATTGTACTGTGTGTAGAGTGTCGGAGTGTCCAATTGTTCCACAAAATTATGCATTATCTCCTCTGCAGAATGTTTTATAATCCTCTTTTTAACACTCACTTGCATGTTCAGCATTTTGCCACATTATTTGTTGCAAACTTTTAACTTGCCCGACTGTGGAATCTGTGTATGAAGCACCTAATTTCTATAATTCAGTAACAATGAATGTCTTAATGACAAAGTAAAAAATAATGATGTGCTCAATAATATCTAGATTAAAGCAGAAAGCTGTTGAATTTGATCATGACTTTACATTTGTTTTATTCCAAAAAGACATTCACAATTGTGAATATGATTTGGCATCAGCAGTGCATATGTGTACTATTCATGAGTGCTTGTACATTGTGATGTAGTTCCTGCACACTTGAGATGTTTATAATAAATTTCACATGCTTTACTATGGATTTTAATGTTTATTGATATAACCAATGCATGAAATGCAAGTAAAAATGGAGGAAAGGCAACAACTCAGTAGTGGAAGTGCTGATTCATAGAAAGATCTGTAAATAAGACCCAGAACTTTGCTAGCTTTCAGACAATAATAGTGGGCTTGATGGATATGTTGGAAGGACAATGCATGTTGTGCTCTGTTTTTGCCACTGGTCAGTCAACTCCACTGTGGGCTACATTGTGGCCCATTTGCATGGACATCTGGTGGTAATGCCATTGAAAATGCTGTGGAAAAATTTTCTACCCAGCTGGTATATGATTGGACTGCTTAACAGGTGACCCTCTCTCTGATGGAGCTAGAATAACTCTTGAAACAAAGTGTTTCACAAAGACCATTGGGTTAATATTAGTTGTGCCTTCTGGATGGACTTGGATATCGTATGGATTGGGTTAGTGATGAAATACCACTTTCGGTGAATTGTGAAGGTTTAATAGTAGATTCCTGGCATGGTGACAAATAATTAAGTCCTGATAGAGGATATGATTCTGTTGTTCCACAGAAGGATAATAACATTTGATGTTACTGGCTCCTAGCTCATTCTGACAACTATGGAAGGTCCATTAAGGAACGTTAATAAAATATGTAAATAGGGAACAACTCACTGTAAAGACGAACGTTGAGCCGCCGACACACACACACACACACACACACACACACACACACACACACACACACACACACACACACACAAAAAAATTCTAAATTTTTGACCGTGGCCTTCCTTGGACCAAGAACACATCCGCACAATCAGTTTCCCCCCCCCCCCCCCTCCCATCCCAGCTACTTGCTGTGAGTCAGACTGTGTTGGGCGGCCAGAGATGGCTGACATGTGTGGATGAGTGTGCCTGGGTGATTGTGTGGATGAGCGTTCTCTGTCTGAGGAAGGCTGCGGCCGAAAATTTAGAGTTGTGAGTGTTTGTGTTTCTTCTATTTGTGTCTGTCGGCGGCTCGGTGTTTGTCTTTACAGAAAATAAAACGATATAGACTAATATCATTTGTACCTATTACTATCCTCTCAGAACTCGACACTAATTTTCTGAGTATCGGCATGGCAAACCAGGGGTCCCGAGCTGCGGACTGTCGCCCCAACTGTCCGCCACACCTTAAGCTGTGTGTGCTTCAGTGACCATTGTTTGGTGCAATGGTGGAGTGTTGTATGTTTCAGAGCATGGGGATCTTGGCTACACAAGGATGGTACATACCGTTAAAAAAATCCCTCAATCTCAAGGTGTGCAATGTGCTGAGGAGATGCATGGCTGTTGAGGTTGAACAGTGGCTGGCGAGCAACCTCTGAGGAACCTGCCACACCTCAGTTGTATTAGGCTCACCCAGGTCAGCAGGGCTCTGCTTGGGTGAACGTATATTTCCTTAACTGCGTGTGGGACCACAATGACATGAGCAAATAATAGTGTTGGCAGATGTAAAACTGCCATCTGAGTGTGGGAAGATAGAATTTAATGCTGAGAAATATGGCCTCCAATCATTCCCTTCTTTTCTTGGTATAGTATTTCCTATTTCATTTTCATTCTCCTTCCTCTTACCTTTATACTCTTTTCTTTTTCCGACCTACTAGGGACTACCAGACTTGTCTTAACTCTCAGTTAGGATCTTCTACTTTTTCTTGGCCCAGTACGCCTTCATCTTCTTGCTGTGAGTCTGCTTCCTCTCATATCCTTCCCTTTCTCCTCCCCTTTTTTCCTCTTATCCTGAAGAAGCGACCAATGGTTGCGAAAGCTTGTGTGTGTGTGTGTGTGTGTGTGTGTGTGTGTGTGTGTGTGTGTGTGTGTGTGTGTCGACGAACTGGTCCTTTGGGCAAGTCATCTGTTTTCTAAAATAGACGAAGATTACTCACCAGGCGAAGGAGCACAGGTGTGACAGCAGCACAAATAAACAGAACACACACACACACACACACACACACACACACACACACACACACACACACACACACACAAAGCTTTCGCAACTGTTGGTCGCTTCTTCAGGAAAAGAGGAAGAAAGGAAAGAGGAGGATAAAGGGAAGGATATGGGTTTTAAGGAAGTGGAAAAGGAGTCATTTCAGTCCCAGGAGTGGAAGGACTTAATTTAGGGGAGGAAAAAAGGTAAACAAATACACACACACTCACACGTATCCAAACGCAAACACACCTAGACAGACATATGTAAAAAGCAAAGAATATATATTAATTTAGGTCTCGGTTGTCTCTAATGGGATCTGCAGTTCCTCTGAGTCTGATCTAACATAGGTGAATTCCTTGGCACATTTAGCCTACTTGTCACAGTAAGGATCCTCTTTGTTAGCATGAAGTGATTCAGGTGGATCATGTGCTCATAGGTCAGTTGCCATTTCCTCATACATGTGACTGTCTTCCTGATGTTCATAAAGCTCGTTATTGTGGCTGATTCTGTACATACCATCTTCCTCTCTTATGAGTCCTAGTACTCTCCTCAGGATCTTCCTCTCTTTAAGTTCTAGTTTCCTGAGTGGGCCCTTTCAATTCATCAAGAGGCACTCAGAAGCATAGAGTGCGGAAGGTCTTACTACCGAGTTGTTGTGCTTCAGCTTTATGATCTTGGATAGGTACTTGGAGGTGTAGATGTTCTTTCAGAAATGATAGGCCCTCTCTAACTTCGTGCGCCTGGTGTCGGTGGCCAAGGTTTTGCTGAAATCTATTCTTCCAAGTACTTGATGCAGGAACTTTACAGGTATTATTGTTTCCTAGCGGGTTTGTAGAAACAGCTTGCTTGATATTGGTGATGGACTCAGTCTCCAGGATGTTTATTTTCAATTGAGTTTTTACCGCAACATTGTAGAGGCTCTGTAGTTGAGTAGCCTCCTCCATACTGTAAGCCAATAAGTTGAGGTCATCAGCAAATGCTAGACATGGTACATTGAGGTTGTCTTTCTTGTTACAAAGTTTGTCTTGCTTCTGGTGACAATGTGATTATTTTCTCCAGAACATAGTTGAAGCAGATGCATGAGTGGCTATCCCCCTGCCTGACTCCTGTCTGGATGGGAAAGTGTGCGGAGAGTTCCACCCTTAATTTGACTTGGGTGGTGTGATTCAGGGTAGCCTGGACGAGTCTGGTAGTCTTCTCATCTAGGCCCAGTTACCCCACAAGGTGGAGAAGAGGATCTGCTGATCTATTGAATCATATGCCTTTTCAAAGTTTACCATAATTGCTACCCAGGGATGTTCCCCTCGGCACCTATGAGAGGATTGTCTTGAGGTTTTGAATCTGTTCTGTGCAGGACCTACTCACCTGGCATCCAGCCTGGTATTCGCCTAGTTGGGAGTCTAGCTGTTTGGTAACTCTAGTTTGCTGCAAGGCTTTAGAGATCATCTTGTAGCTTATAAGCAATAATGAGATGCCTCTGTGGTTGTTGAGATTGGTCTTACTTCCTTTCTTGTGTAATGAATGGATCACAGCTGAGGTCCATCCCTCTGGCAAGACCTCACGTCTTCAAATGTCCTCAATCTGGGTGATACTCTGCAGGGACTGGTCATCTACATGCTTCCACATTTCTGCAACTATACCGTCTTCACCTGAGGCCTTCTTGTTCTTAAGGTCTTTGATTGTCTTCTCTATTTCTTCCCTGTTGTGTGGTACAGTGTCCTGGTTCCTTATAACGGGTTTGGCGAAAGCAAGTATCTTTGTCGGTTGTTCTGCATTGAAGAGCTTCCAAAAATATTCTGCGGTGTTTGTGCAGTCATTGTTATGAATTTGGAGCTTACCATCTGGCTCTCCGTGATGTAAGGTTCTGGCTATGTATGAAGTAGTTTTTCTTGAGTCCTTTGTAGAGATCTTTTGAATCTTCTGTCTGTAGTATTTGAGACCTGTTGTAGTTCCTCTTGGTTTTATGGATGATACATGCTGTTGTTGTTGTGTTGTTTCTTTGCACTGTGAATGCCTGATGGTGGCCTCATCTTTGTGCTGATTCCACTTGATTCAGTCTCTGTGCCTTTCCTTTATAGCTTAATTACATTCTGTGGTCCTCCAGGGATGCTTGCCTTTGGTCTATGAAGCAGGTATGGTTTCATGAGAAGCATCCAGTAGAGGCTTTTGAAAATTCTTGAAGGATGGTTTGGAAGTCGCAATCCTTGCTGCTCGTTGTTGGGTGTTGAGTACTCTTCTCAAGAGTTGTAATTTGGTCTTAACTAGGGAAAGATAGTGGTCAGTTGAGGTTTACTTCCCTCATTACCTTGATGTTTTGTATTTATTTGTGGTATTTCCTATTAATAGCCACTTTGTCTAATTGAAATTCACCCAGCATGTGATTTTTGATTCTTCCAGGTCATGGCCTTCCTTGTTAGTTGCTTGAACATGGTTTATTTTTAGGACCAAGTTGTTGTTGTCACGGTTTGAGATGCTCGCCATTTCTGTTGGTCCTCTTGTGGGCTGGGTAACTGCCTACTATCCTGCAGTACTACTTTTCCTTGCCAAATTGCGTGCTGAAGTCACCCATCAGTATGATGATGGTGGTGGTTTAGTATCTTGTCTAGGGAGCTCCAATAGTATTCTACTGCTTCCAGATCTTTCCTATTGGTGTCATTTGTAAGTGCTTGAAAGTTAACTATTGTGTATGCTCTATTGCTGGACCTCAAGGATAATGAGGTGGTTCTGCCATTAGGTGATGTGAATTCTAAAACCTGGTTGACCATTCTATGATGTACAACAAAGCCAGTACCCAGGTGTGGAACTATCACTCTTTCACCTGATTTTCCTTTATAGATTTGGTATCCTTGGGTCTCCATTGTGTTCTTATCTGCAAATAGTCTCTTGTAATGCCAATATTTTGATTCTATACTTCTCTAACACATGAAGGGTTTGTTTGAGTTTACCTACCTTTAACAGGGAGTTTATGTTCACTGTAGCTAGGTAAGTGATGTTCCTTTTTCTTTTTCTGTTCTTGTTTATGTGAGGCCATTAGTGGTGGAGTACATGAAGGTGCAGGGTCCCCAGAATCCAATGACCTGATTTTCATCTTGAATGGGCAGGGATTGGTTACCACCTGGGGTATTATTTCCTTTGATATTTCTCTTCATGTTGAGTCCAACGATTGTAAATATGGAGTCACCCTAGCGGGTGACGAAGGTAACTCTCAAGGTTGTTAGCCCTGAGGTATATTTTTATCAGCTGCTACTAACATATGGAACAGACGCTGTTGGGGTACCACCACTGACATGTGGAACCGCCTTGCGCTCGGTACTAGTTTTGGTCCACTCCGGGTATTTTATTTCCCCGTTACCCACTGTATCTGGTGAGCATCCCCCTATCTGCCACCTGGGGAGTTGCTCGTTAGGAGACTAGGAGAGCAAGTGTTGTTTAGATCAGGCTCCCTTGTGGTGGGCTCCTGTAAGGTCCACATGGGTTTCACCCAGTGGAGTGATACAGTCTGAGGTTTGCCATGGTTAAGTATTGACATTGTGGAAGGGGCATGGGACAGGACTTTGAATATTTCATATTGCGTATTTACTTCTGATACTATTAGATAATCCACTGTGTACTCAGATCTGGTTTATGAACCTTTATGTTTTTACTGGTCTATCAAAAACATTACAGTTTCAATTTAGCATTTTTAGCACAAATATTAAATATTGCTGTAGTTATTGCCTGTTACATGTCGCACACTATTAGTGGCGAGCATTTGGGGTAGATGATGTGGATGTTCCTCAGGTGAGAAAGAAAGATAAGGATGTCGTCTTAGTAGGTATAGGCAAATAGTGCTTGCATTAAGGGCATGGTAATCATCTCAGAGGCAGAAGGTACAGTCTTTTTTGGGCACGAGTTGTATGGGCAATGACCAGTTACTGTCAGACTGACGGTTCAAATGGACTTTCACTATCTCTTTATCACAGCAAAGTTTTTGCGCATTTAGTGGCATGCTTTATGTACACGCAATCCTTAGGTCATATTTATTTTGTGGCATGTTCCCTTAGAAATCATGCAAGACCATAACAGGAGGTGGGGAGGGGACGGTTAAGGGGCCATGAGCATGGCCTCAGCTGTGGAAGGAGGGTAGGAGCTGAGGGGTCGTGCCCTGGTAGTGGGAGGGAATGTGTAGAGTTGCAGAAGCTGCTGTTTCATCTGCAACAGCTGGCTATGAAAGTCATCAGTGCAAGTGCAGTTTGGTATTCTGCGTGCGCAAGATATCGATGTTGGAAAACGCTCGCCCAAGAAAGCCATGCAAGTGGAGGAAAGGTTCACAAGAAGTGACATGCACTCAAACGCTAAGGGAATAGAGCAGTCGGTGGAAACCTTGGGCTTTAGAGGGGGCAAATGTGACGTGAAAGGGATACTCGAACCAGAGATGTGAGAAAGACAGCCTGCTTGTAGATTTGGAGAGACAGCATAATGATTGAGAAAATCGAAGCCCAGTACAGGGGCATCAACCTCCCCAACAATAAATATCCAAGGAACATCCTGATCTAGGTCAAGTTTGAGCAGGCTTAAGTGGTGGCTGTCTGTGGAGTCGCAGATAGGTGGTATACATTGGGAGCATGGGATGAACGGGTAGCACCAATGTCTTCTCCAGTGTGCACTAGGAAGTGAAATCTGATGATGATATCTTCGTCGAAGAGGCATGATGCCAGAGACGGTTCAGTAGGTTGGGGATGAGATTCCGGTTGGAGTCATGAAGCATTGTGTTGATATCATTGACGAAGAGTCATGAAGGTCGTGACAGTGCAACAGGTATGGGCAAGATGCTGGTTGGTGCCATGAAAGAGTGTGTTGGACATGGCACCTAGATGTACCTACCGTAAGCATTTGGAAAAGTGCACATTGGTCTGCCATTGTGGGCCATGTCGCCAAAGAACGTGTGGAACTAACAATACTGTGCAGCAGCATGCAGTGTAGAAACAGAGTTGTAGTGCCTGGTGCCGCAGCCCAGGTATTGTCAGATGCTCAATAGATTGTCCCCGGTGACCTTCCAGGTGATAGCACAAAAGTACACTGTGCGGTCGGGCAACCGAGAGATGGCAATGCTGGATCTGATGCTGGCAGCGACATGGTTGTTATGCCACGTCTGCACATGGGCGTGGTCTCTTCCCTTACTTCACGCATGGAGCGACAAGTGACGGAAGATGACAATGCTTAACGATACTGTGTGTGGTCATCAAGGCACAGGCATGTGGATTGTCTCAGAAGGGGAGCAGGATAGTCATTCTGTAAGACACATCTTAGCTGAGTTGTACTTATTGTGAGTGGGTGAAAGTAGCAGGGCACTGATAAGATCCATAAGGTCATGCAGGTGATGACAAGAAACACAAACCAGGCGTCATCATCTAGGATGCTGTTAATGTGCAACATTTTGTCCACTAATATGTACAACCATGTCTTAGGATTGTCAATTTGTAAGGCTGGTAATTTTGGAAATCTGACAGGTTCAAGGTGCTGAGGCATGACTGGTGCAGCAAACTCACTACTTGGAGATGTGGGTGGTGTAGCTGTGGTGAGTGGCGTCAAAAAACCTGAAGGGACTTAACTGCGGAGTCATCAGTCCCTAAACTTACTGTGTATGAACTAACTTATACTAAAGACAGCACAAACATCCATGCCCAAGGAGGGATTTGAACCCCGATGGGGAACGGTCTCGCACATCATAGCATAGCGCCTCAATTTGCTCGGCCGCTCCGCCGCGGATTGCAGGTGTCAGGAGGCTAATGCACTGCAGCTGTGCTATGCTGGTTAATGGAGGCAAAACCATACGATTTACAAGTGGCAGGAACACAATCAATGAACTCAGTCTTTATAGTTGAGCTCTTCTGCGTAGCATAGGCAGGGACAGTTTCTGGGCCTCCGGCCAGGGCTGGTGTGGGCACGGTTGGGTAAGGCAGATCTTTCAATACAGTTTCAATGAGTGCAATTATAACCAATGAGCCACTGGCAAGAGCATGCCAAACATTGTAGACCAATGTTGCAGAATGGACCAGTGCTGCCAGGGAGCAGGCAGTAGGCATGCAGGAGCCTGTAACAATGATTGCCTAAGTGCTTCAGACGCAGTTGAATCCAAAGCGGCAGAGGTGGTGGAACCATCGGGGAAATGTGCAGAAGATGGGCAGGAGCTGTGATGGGGTGCGGATGGTGCAGCTACATGATACCTACATGATACCTAAGAAATTGTGAGTAGTTTGTGGGCAGGTGTGTAGGCTGCAGCTGTTGAGCAGGCATGATGGGTGGATGCAGCAGATGAGCCAGAAGGCTGGCGACGGCAGTGCATTGTTGTCTCTAACCAGAGTGCAATCCAGTGGTAGCGAGGCAGATGGGGGTCAGGTGTAGTGGCCGGCCTGTAGAGACATGCTGTGGTGGCCACACAGGAATCATTTATGTTGACACTGGTGCTTGGTGGTTAGGATCAGATGAACACCGAAGTTCGCTTTGACATGGTCTCTGCGGTGCAGGTGCTAGTACAGGGTCATTTTCCACTTTGAAAACCTGCAGCTGTATAACCGGAGTAGACGGGGTGCACAACTGTTGAACATTGTTCATTGCACAATACAAATCACTGTCAATAATACTCAAGAATCGAACAAGAACCGGTTCGGGGCACCAATGTGGTTATTCCTGATGTACAGATTGAAGCACACAATAAAGAAATGTGATGATAAATATTCAATCTCTTACGTCTATAAAGTGTCATATAGTACATGTGGAAAATACTACATTAGACAAACAGGACGTATTTTCAAAAATAAAATAAAATAAAAAGGTATTGTGAGCAGATTATAGGTGTAGTTAGTAACAAGTCAGTTTTTAGACAACACCTAATTGAAAGCAAACATTGCCAGGGAACTGTTGAAGATAACGTAAAGATTTCATATATAGGCCCGAAAAGATTACGCCTGAATTTATTGGAAGAAATTGAGATATATGTGCAACACAAGAAAAACCTTGCTCAACTCCTGAAACAACAGATTGATTTTAAGAAGAAAAATTACTTAGACTTTTTTGAAGATATAGTTTAAGTACTTACTTCTGTCATTATTAATTATTGACAAACATGTTAAGTTCTGTCATTTAATTTTATACCACTAAAATTTTTGGACCCATTTTATTCCTTAACTTTAATCTTTATACTCTTAGTTAACAGTTATGTGTTTTATTATGACCATTATACAGATATGCCTTTTGAATGGTAATTAATTTTTGGACCCCATTTAAATTATATTTAAAAAAATCTAAATGATTTAGTCACAAATATATAATAATGTTGCCTGCTTTCCGTTGCGATTCAATACAATATTCATAGATACTGTACAGTGGACTACTTTTATTACTCAGTCTGTTTGTAACCAGCTTTCTGGTAACAATTTTAGAATGGGCTACTTAGCTTCATCTATCATTATGTTACTACTGCTGGATCGGTGGCTTTGTATACAGGTTGGCAAACAGTGAACATGTTTTTTCTGAGGATTGTGAAAGCTGTTTGAATGTGATTCATGTCATTTTATTTACATAATATAAGCAATTTCTGTGGTGCCGGTAAAACTGGCATGTGCCAGCTACAGAGTATGTTTGGGGTATCGATAGGAGCTTGTTGCCTAGTAACCTATTAGTGTCAGAGATACACACATCCTCCTGTAGAAATTGTTTTATATTTTGCATTATTTGTATGGCTAGTAATGACAAAACAATGTATTTTTAAATAAGAATCAAGCATTTTAACATTTTTAAGTAGTCATTTCATTGACTGCTAGTGATACACGAAGAGTTCATAGGGACGGAGCTTGTGCTATTAAAGTGCAGCAGACCTTGCTCCCTCCAGCAGTGACAGCACCTGGGGTCTCGAAGCTCCTGTGTCCCTCCACACCACAGCATCTTGAGCATAATGTCATTTTATTCTGTTTTCATTTATTTCAGTTTAATGTAGTAACAAATGTTGTTCCTTCTTAGAAATCCTCTAAATGTAAACAATGTATATTACAGACACCCTGAAGCCCCCCAGGGCGCCCACAGCTCTTGTGACAGTATGTGTGTGGCGCGCACGGCGCCTCAGGCCGAAGCAGTCTTCCACCCCAGGCTGCTTCAGTCCCCCCCCCCCTCCCCCAGTTTATGCCTTTGCCCGGAGACAGGTGTCCCGTGTGGGTTTATACCAGTTTTTTCTTCTCTCAGTTTATCTTCTCCTAACCTTTGCTTCCACCTTTCTCTCCTTATTGAACTCTTCTAGCCTTCCTCTCCTTCTTTAGTCTTCGCCTTGGAGTTTGAGACTCAACCTTTCTCATTTCCTTCTTCTTTCCTTTCTTCCTCAATGTGTGTTCCTGAAGGCCGCCCACACACTCGCTGTGTAACAGGTGACTGTTCCAGCCCCGGGTTGGCATGTAGTGCCCGAACATACCCCCTGGTAAAGGCCAGGCCTAGGGAGGGGTGATTACCCGAGCTGTTACTTTCTGACCATGCCGATTGGTCGCTCCGACCGTTCTTAGGTAGGTGTGACCTGAGGTGTGGACAATTACCTAAGGCGGGTGAGCCCTCAGTGAGGGTTCCCCATTAGGAAGGAGCGCGCCATCGGAGATGCCGGTAATCATGGGGGACAACTTTGCAATGACCTTCTTCTTCTGCTTCTTCTTCTTCTTCTTCTTCTTCTACTACTACTACTACTACTACTACTACTACTACTACTACTACTTTGCCCTTAACTCAAAAAGGACACTTGATGAGTCAGTCAGAGAAGGTTTTGACTAACTTGCCAAAGTTCCTTATTTCACGAACTGATGACCACGATTTCTCATCAGTTAATCCTTTTGTAATACAACGGGTGTCAGTGCGATTGTAGGTCCTGTCAAAACTTGTTCCCGCCAATGTAATGGGACACTGTTGCTGGAAACCGATGCTGCCTTCAAAGTTCAAAAGTTGCTTCCCACTACACTGTTGCAACCTTTTCTGTTAAGGTCGAACCTCTTCGTACCCTAAACTTGTCACGGGGGTGGGGGGGGGGGGGGTGTGGTAGTGTTCTCACAATCTCTTGGTGGCTTGTCTGATGAGGAACTAAGAGTACCTTTCTGACCAGGGTGTAACAGCTGTACATCGTGTGATGAAAAGAGTAAACAACCACCTAACACCGACCTGAACTGTGTTTTTTGACCTTCGACAAAGTTGACCTTCCTTCAAAGATAAAAGCAGACTACGAAATCATCTCCATTCGGCCATATGTTCCTAATCCCACCCGATGTTATCAGTGCCAGGGTTTCAATCATACCCGTCATTCGTGACCCAATGCAGCAAAATGTGTCTTGTGTCGTAGGGATGCCCATGAGGCTGACTGCCCACCTCCATCCCCTCGCTTCATCAACTGCATGGGTAACCATCCTGCTAATTCTCAAGAATGCCCTGTGTATAAGGATGAGCGGGACATCCAGGAAATCAGTCAAGGAAAAAGTTTCCACCTCTGCTGTCCGGAAATTACTAGAAAGTAGAAAGCCTGCTGTGCTCCCTGCAGGTACCTACAGCAATGTCCTTTTCTCTCCTCGACCAACAAAGGAGATGGGTACGCAGATGTGTGACTTTACCTTCAGTGACTCAGTTGTTAGATCAGTCAGCCAAAAGATAGCCCGCTCGACATGTCTTCTGCTCACTTTAAATCCCAGTCCACATCTGTTTCACAGAAATCACGGGCCACAGTCGGACACCCAGACTTCGAAAAAAGATCCTGTTCGCGAAGATTTTCTAAAAATGTCATCTTCCCATCCATCAGCCGCTCATTCTTCAAACCAAACTGCCTCCAAAAAGGCACACAAAAAGAGAACGTCCTCTCCTTCCCCACCACGGCATGAGTCTTCAGTCACGCCCATCCAGCAGTAGACGGCCCTGGCCATCTTCTCTCGCCAGGGTGCTCTACTGCTTGCCAATCTGCCGGCATTTTACCGGCGGAGGAAGCTGCGCCTTCTGATCAATCCAGAAAGGAGGCAGAACAGATGTCTGAACCCACGGAGCATGATTGCCCATCTATTGATCGCAGTAGCAGTGCCCCCTTGCAGCCAGGCCCTCAGCAGATGTCGAGGTGATCCGTTCTTGCAATCTCGCATTTTCTTCTTCTTGCTTTCTTCATGGCACTCCTTCAGTGGAACATCAGAGGCATTCATGCCAACCGTTATGAATTAAGACTACTCCTTAGACTGCACTGCCTGCTGATAGTCGGTTTGCACGAAACGAAGCTCCGTCCAACTGATCATATTGATTTTCCACAGTATACTGCAGTGCGTTTTGATTTACCTCCTGTGGAAGGTATTCCTACCCATGGAGGTGCTATTCTGCTCATTCGGAATGCCATCTATTATCATCCCATCCCACTGCAAACTCCCCTCCAGGCATTTTTAATAATTATAATCACCTTTACTGCTGCTTATTAGCTTTATTTAATTGTCCACTACAGCTGTTTCGCCGTATTTGGCATTGTCAAGTGGTCTGCAATAGTTAAATAAATTTTGTGAAAATATTTTTTTTCGAAACAAATAGGGAGTATATTATACAGTTTTAAGTTTCTTACTTTCTATTTGTTGCTAATATACACACAGCATCTGTACCTCTATATGATTTTAATAGGTACTTTCTTAGAAAGTCTTATTTTATTATTATTTTTTTTAATAATTTAAGTAATGACTTTCTTGTTTGACAGCTATTTTGATGCTATGTGTTTACAAAGATGTTATATTGCATTATATCTTTGATAAAGATCTAGCTTTTCTGAGATGATTAATTTCGAATTTTTTGATATCTTTGAATGTCAGTGTATTTACAAATGTTTTATACTTTTGATTTTGTAGTGTCTCCGATTATGAAATGGTGTGCCTCTTTGGTTTCTGAGGTGTTGCTTGTCATTTGGAATTTTGTAGTATCTTTTGAGTATGAAAATGCATTTCTGTGGTGCGCGAGATATTGTATGTTAATCGAAATTTTGCTTTATCCTTGACTGTGAAACATTACATCTCTGAATTTATCTGTTGTCAAACCTAATCCAGGTGGTTGCTGTCCGTGTCCTCATCCGCACAGTGACATTCTCTCTTTGTAATATCTACACCCTGTCATCTGCCGCTCTTAGGGCAGATTTAGTGCACCTTGCTACTCAGCTTCCTACGCCATTTCTGTTGATTGGTGACTTCAACGCCCACCACCTTCTATGGGGCTCTCCAGCTTCTTGCCAGAGAGGCTCTCTTTTGGCTGACCTCTTAAACCACCTTAACCTTGTCTCCCTAAATACCGGCGAACCAACTTTCCTATCCAATGCGATGCATACCTATTCCCATTTGTATGTAATATGCACTACTCCACTTGCACATCATTTCGAATGGTATGTTCTGTCTGATAGGTACTCGAGCGACCTATTCCCCTGTATAATTTCTGTACTGCATCATACCAATTCTCCACGTTCCACCAGCTGGAACATCTCCAAAGCAGACTGGTGCCTCTATTCTTCCATGGCTGTTTTCCATTATCAGAATTCCCCCAGCTGTGACAGTCAGGTCGACTACCTCGTGGACGTCATCCTCACTGCCGCCGAATATTCCATACCCCAAACTTCCACCTCTCCACGTAGGGTCCTGCTTCCCTAATGTAATGCAGCATGTAGCGATGCTATTAGAGCCCGGAGACGTGCTCTGTTTGTTTCAATGCCGGCCTACTTTGGAAAATTGTAGTAATTACAATGGCTACTAGCGAAATGCCGTCGTGTTGTTAAAGCAAAAAAGCTTGTTGGATTTCTTTCACGAGTTCTTTCAACAGATTGACTCCTTCGTCAGTCGTCTGGGGGTAACCTACGCTCTACGCTGGTTATCTGGCACAAGGTCTATTTCCTAATCCCCTGCCTGTACATAGCAAACAAAGTTCTCGTGTAACCTGTTGATATCTGCAATGCTTTCGGTCACTCTTTCACTGAGGTCTCAAGCTCAGCTAATTATGACAACTCCTTCTTTTACTTCTCCCAATCGTAAAAGTTACACTGCCACCTTCACCATGCAGGAGCTCTCTCCGCATACCGATCTTCTGCTCCAGGATGCGATGCAATTCATATTGAGATGCTGAAGAACCTTTCTCTTGCATGTAAATGTTAGCTCCCCCGCACTTACAATCGCATATGAACTGAAGGTCAGGTTCCCACATGCTGGCATGAAGCATTGTTGTTCCCATACCAAAACCAGGGAAGGACAAACATCTTCATTCTACTTATCATCCCAATTCTCACCAGCTGTGTTTGTAAGGTGGTGGAACGCATAGTTAATGCTCGGTTGATGTAGCTACTCAAGTCTCACCAACGTACAATGCGGATTTCATAGGCATCATTCTGTTATCGACCACCTTGTTACCTTGTCGACCTATATTATGAATAACTTTTTGCGTAAGCGCCAGACGGTGGCTGTGTTCTTTGATTTGGAGGAGGCTTACAACACCTGTTGGAGGGCGGGTATTCTCTGCACGCTTCATACATGGGGCTTTTGAGGCCACCTCCCCCTTTTTATTCAAGCATTTTTAATGGATCGAAGGTTCAGGGTATCAGTGGGCTCTGTTTTGTCGGACACCTTTCGCCAAGAGAATGGGGTGCTACAAGGATCTGTGTTGAGTGTGGCACTTTTCACCATAGTAATCAACCAAATTATGGATTGTCTTCCAACTGACATCTCTGGCTCCCTTTTTGTGGACGACTTTGTGATCTACTGCAGTGCCCAGAGAATGTCTCTCCCGGAATTCTGTCTTCAGTGTTGTCTCAACCGTCTTTATTCTTGGAGTGTCACCAGTGGCTTCCAGTTTTCCAGTGAGAAAACAGGCTGCATAACTTTCTGGAGATAAGAGTTTCTCCCACTGTCTCTACATCTTGGTACCGTTACTCTGCCATTCATGGAGCCAACGAAATTTTTAGGGCTAATATTGGATAGGAAACTCTGCTGTCTTCGCATGTGTCGTATCTGGCTGGTCGATGTACTCATTCCCTTAACGTCCTCCATTCCCTTAGTGGTACGTCATGGTGAGCGGATCGAATAGTCGTACTTCACCTCTACCGGTCCACTGTCTGCTCGAAACTGGATTATGGAAGTGGTATTTACTCTTCTGCACAACCGTAAATTTTACGCCGTCTAAACTCAATCCACCATCAGGGGTTACGCCTGACGATTGGAGAGTTTTACACCAGCCCTGTTGAAAGTCTTTACACCGAAGCTGCCAAATTACCACTGAACTATCGGCGTGATATACTATTATGTTGGTGCGCATGCTGCCTGCTGTCTGTGCACAGCCATCTGTTCTACCCATCATTCTTCAATGACACCCTCGATTGCCAATATGGGCTATTTGCAACTTCCTTGCTCCCTCCCAGAGTTAGTTTTCGTCGCCTTCTATAGCAACTCGATCTTACTCTCCCTACCACCTTTCCAATGCAGGAAAGCACAACGCCACTGTGGCTCCAGGCTCTGGCCAGAGTTCATTCGAACTCTGCTCGCTACCAAAGGAGCTTACTCCAGATTCGGTATATCATTTGAGGTTTGTTGAAGTTTGTTCGTGGCATGATATTGCCATTTTTATGTATACAGATGACTCAGACCACTGATGGTGTCGCATCCACCTTTGTCATTGGAGACAATGTTTTATTACAGGCTTCCTGTCCAGTGTTCGATCTACACAGCTGAGCTTTTTGCTCTCTATTAAGCTGTTCTGTATATCTGTCGCCACTGCCATCATCCTATGTCATTTGCTCTGACTCCATCAGTGCCTTTCAAAGTCTAAGAGACCTGTATCCGATTGACCCTGTCATACACCCAATTCAACACTCCCTTCAATTGTTAGCAGACGATGGTTCTCACGTTTGCTTCCTGTGGGTCCCTGGCCACGTAGGTGTGCCTGGGAACGAAGCTGCTGCTGATGCGGCCAGGGCTGCAACCCTCTTACCTCGAACAGCTACCCTCTGTGTCCCATCCAGTGATATTAAAGAGTCTATTTGCTGACACATTTTATTGTCATGGCACGGTTTGTGGTCCTCGCTTCATGCCAATAAGCTTTGCATCATCAAACGAATCCCAACAACTTGGAAGACCTCCTCACGCCCCTCTCGACGGGAGGAAGTAGTCCTGGCCCGGTAGCGGATCGGTCACTGCTGGTTCAGCCATCGCCACTTGTTGACAGGTGACCCCACACCTTTGTGTTCCTGTGGTCATCCGCTGATAGTGCGCCATGTTTTAATGTCTTGTGCTAATTTTAATCCTGTCCGTGTTGCCCTTTATCCGCGGAACATTTTAGAGGAAACTTTAGCTGACAACACATGAGCTGCTGCTTGGGTCTTGCATTTTATACAGATGACTCATTTATCAAAGGACATTTAATTCCTCCTCTTGATGTTTTTCACAGTATGTTTTAGTGATATCCTGGTATCGTCCTCATTGGCAGTTGTCTTACATTCACGTTTAAGGTCGGGTGCAAATGACCTAAGAAGTTGTGTGCCCTTAAACCACGAAAGAAAGAAAGAAAGAAAGAAAGAAAGAAAGAAAACCCTGCAGATGACTGAACACTGAGTTGAAACCGGTTGGTAATAAATAACCAGTATTGCATACCAAAGTGATGTTTATATATTAAATTATCATAAGGGCTCTGTCACACCAAAGGAACAGAATGTTTCAAAAAATATGTAATGCTATGAAATTTTGACCCAATATTCTATTGGGATACACTTAAAGTCCTTCCTGTATTAGAATACAACTTTGTGTCAAACTTTGAGCTCCATCAGTGCAGAACTTTTTGAGTTTTTGAAGTGTACACAAACCAACAGAAAACTTTGATGTGTACAGTTTGTGCCTGTCATATCAAAATAAGATTTAACAACAAGGTATGCCATAGCTGACAACTATTACAGATTGTCCGTAATTGTTACGGATTTATCGTCATATTTACGGAGTTACGGGAAGTTCGTGAAAAATTACGGAAACTAGACATTGTACGATCTGATGTGTTTTAAGAAAATCGGAGTAGTCACTATCTACATTTTGGTAATAGCCGATAAAAGTTTTATATAAATAATTTATTTCATTCCTGAGTACGTAGCAAAGCTCTAGGAAATGTTAAAGATACCATTTCCCTTGGAACAAATCTGGATCAAATCCCGCTTATAATAACCTACACACCTACCAAACGCACGCTCACACACCCAAGATCTATGTAAATTCTATGGTCTATAATGAGTATAATGTCTTTGGTTCAAGCTTAACAGCCCACGTGTTTTACAGGGTGGTGGAAGTTAGCCAGTTCGTTTCCGAAGAGAAAAGCTTTTACTGCTTTTCTCGCGGGTACATGTTTCCATAGCAGTCTTGTGCAGCTAGAATGAAATACGACTGATGAGCCATTTGTGACACCTCTGTTCAGCGGGTTCATTCGTCATTTAAAATCCAAAACCATTTTGTGTATTCTTAGCTGCTAAGGATTTTATATTTAAAAAAAAAAATGCAAGGAATTTAACCCTTTTCTGTTCCTTCGGCAACTGTTAACTTTCCCTAAAGACAGTTAATTGAAACTTACAGGAATATTTCTAAGGCACTCACGGTATTTACACAAATGTGTTAGGTTCTTCCAGCTAACCTCAGTCTTTTGAAACAGAATAGTTTTTTTACGGTTCGTGGCAGATATTTATGAATACAGTGTCAGGCTTAAATTTTTAAAATACTCTTGGGACACGGCCGTAGCCCCACGTCCTCTTTGGTCTTGCGCATCATTACGGACAGCCAATTGTAAAGGTTGGCAGTTATGGTATGCTACTGATAGTCCTTTAGAGATGCTTACTGCATATCATTAGCCATTCACAAAAGAAATCATTAGTGAAATATCCAAAAAAAGTTGTCCATTCTTGTTTTCATTTCATTATGAAACTGTCTTTAATAATATTTGCAATGAGCTGTTCTAAGTAACTTTTGATAATTGTTCATATTCATAAATTCGTATTATGCACTGCATTCTCTTTTCTTTGCAGAATTCTTGAATTAAGGATTTCACAGGCATTTTATTGTGAAGAACCACATCAGATAGAAGCTCTTAAACTATTAGAAGATATTTTAAAGGAAAAGTTGAGTGAACTCAAAACAGAACTTCAGAAGCTACAGGCATTAACAACTCAATACAATATGTTAAAGGGCACAGAATATGATGCAGTTCATCATCAGTATATTGATGTATTAAGAAAGCTGAAAGAACAGGCATGGACACTGAATCAAATGTCGAACAGCTGAGTATTTGAATGATTGTTAGGCCTACAAGAAGTGCTAATATGTTTGTGTAGGTGCTTCAGATTATATAAAATAGAGAGAGAATGTTCCGATCAATTAAAACAGACTTTCTGTAATTTATTTTTATTGATATAACTGTATACAATATATTTTTACATGAAATTTTTATTATTATAATAACTATATTACTGTGGTAAACTATATAAGCACTGTTCAATGAACCATGCTTTTGTTTTTTGAAGTTTTTGCCAGTTGATAGCTTAATTTCTTTAGGTAATGCATTAAAATATTTTGCCCCTTTAGAGGGCCGTTTGCAGATTTCTTCGGTCTCTTACTATAAATGTGGAAATCTTGTACCTGTCTGGTATTTTGTTGATGAATTTCAGTATTGCAATGTGTATATTTCTTACCTTCTACAGTTCTTAAAATTGATTCATATAAATACATAAGTGGAAAAAGACTTCGTGAAAAAGTGGAAATCTTCCAAAAATATGATGCCCCACCTACTTCTGTGGCAACAAGTTTCATGTAAATGTGTCCTAAATAAAAAGTAATTTTAACAATGAAACATCGCAATGGACTGTCAATGTAGGGATGGATAACATTTTACCCTTAAGAGGCTCGCTGAGGTGCTGAAAGGCAGGAAAATAATCACATTCACACAACTTAAATTCTTCAAGTTACAATTACCTTTTCATTATTGGAAGTCATTATTAGAAGCTGTCGTTTATATATAAAACAGTCAAAATTTCATGTGAGGGGCCTGCTAAAAGTAGCCTTACTATAACTAGAGAATTGTTATTGTTTCAAAGTAAACTTGGGCTGCTCAAGAATGTGCCTGTTTGTTTCCTTCTCCGCCATTGGTTTAAAAAATAGAGTACAGCTTAGGATTTCATCAATCTGCAGATAAAAACTATGCACAAGACTATCACTTAAGCTAACATCCTCAAAGACCTAGCAGTTGGAGAGATCTCTTTCAAATTCTGTACACAAATGAGTCTAACCCATTTCAATCCCTAATTAATTTTGACAGGAAAATCTCACGATCAATCCAATCAAACACCTTTCAAAGATCCAACAAAACTCCTACTAGTGGATAGCCTTCATCAATTTAGTAATCATCGTACTTCCAATAATGGACTCCTTCTACTAATTACAAGTAATTTGTGGAGAAAATCTTAACGACATAATCTGTAATGTATCTCCATTGCAAAGTCTGCAATTGCTGAATATGTATGGGAATAAGATATGTCCTAAATTGACTACCGTCTCCTCTTCCTCCTCTCTAAACATCACCTCCTCCCCCTTCTATGTCCTCTTGCCATTTTTTTCTGGCCATGAGCCTTGGGTTTTTTTAAGTAAACCTTGATTAGGAATTGAAATGGGTTAGACTCATTTGCATACAGTTTGAGAGAGATCTCTCCAGCTGCTAGATCTTTGAGGATGTTAGCTTAAATGACAGTCTTGTGCGTAGTTTTTATCTGCAGATTGATAAAATCCTAAGCCAATAAGCTATAAATATAATTACACTCTATTTTTTAAACCAATTGTGGAGAAGGAAACAAAAAGGCACTTTCTTGAGCAGCCCAAGTTTACTTTGAATCAATGGAAAGTCCAGGTTGGAATTAAACAGTATAAGGAGGATAGTGTAAAACACATCGTAAAGATGCACAAGCAGCTTTGACAGTCACGTAGAAAAGGCACTCGTAACACAAAATGTAAGCTATTGACCAATAGCTTAAGTATTGCATGCTTGAGTGTCTTTTTAATGTGGCTGTTGTAGCTCATTGTATGTTGTTGCGGTGAGTTGTGAACTATCCTCTTTATATCGTTGTTTTATAAGAGGGGAAAATATATTTGAGATGAACTAATTTTCTAATGGTTTACAGGCCCTGCTATCACAGTTTGTAAGATGCCCCTACAATTATCTAGTTGTAGTGAGGCTACTTTTAGCAGGACCCTCTCATGTGAAATTTTGATTGTTGATATATTAACGACTTACCTTTTCATTATTGGAAGTTATTATTAGAAGCTAATTGTAACTCGCCAATGCCTTGTAATTGGTAAGAACTTCAATTAATTAGTTTTTCGCATGTTCATAACTAAACCTTTCATATAACAAAGTAATCAAAAATGTGTGCCCTTATCCTTCCATAAATTAATGAGTCTGCCCAAGTTCAGAAAACTATTGCCTATCACGACTGCTTGCTCTGCACTCCAGCAAATGAGCCTCTCTCTGCGTAGTGCTCATGCCTTGCACTGACGACATAATGCATTGGTCTTGCACTAAAGATAGTACCCTCAATTTGACACCAGAGATACTGACACATTTTGACACTATTGTTGAATAACATTATGCACCCTTACAAATTGAAACTGATGGTGAGAAAGAAAATGCAAACATTTAATGCACACCACAGCATTTACTCTCTTAGTGAGGTATAACAGAGAGGTATTTACATTCTGGTTTTTATATATATATATATATATTTGCATTTTTAATCAGTGTTTATAATTTAAGTATATAATAGATTAAAAATGTATAATCCATGTCCTCCCAAATGTTCATTAGAATATTGTGTATAAATTTGAAGTAAATGTGCTAAAAACTTATTGAGCTTTTTGGTAACACTCCTTTTACTGATTCAAATATACATTAAAAATTGTATAAAAATTTGAAGTAAATTGCCCAATTACTTTTTGAGATATGTGTTGTTTTTTCCTTCATATACATTTAGAATATCAGTGTGATAGGGGTGCTTGACTTTAGAGGAAACAGAGAAAGACTTAACAGTAGAAAACACGAGTAAGGCAATGTGAATATTTATACTAGATCTTGACTTCTGTCAGAAGGCTAAGCCTTGTTTCTGCAGATACAGCTTCTTCTCTTAAGTAGTCCTCTTCAGTTCATGTTTGACAAACATCCCGTCTCACTACCATGTTTTTTAAATACAGGAAGATGTTTTCAAGTATCCCCTCATTTTTGCCCTACTACTTTCCATAATTATTTCTTCTCTCCTATGTTTTGTAGAACAATTTCATTCTTTTTTTTCTGTCAGCTGGACTAGTTCATGTCAGTCTTCTCCAGAACCACATCAAAATACTTGAGGCAATCTTTGCTAACAGTCAGGTTTCAGAACCGTGTCAGGACTCCAAATAAACGCAGTTATCATTTTTTCTTACTGTGGATGCCAATGTTCTGCTTAGTAAGAGGTTCTCCTTATTTTGGAAAGAACTTTTAGCCAGTGTTCATTCTTCTCTTGATTTCCTTGAGACATTATACAAGATGAACTAGTGATTATTAACAAATCTACAAGCTAGAAGACTGCATTTAACAGAAGTAAGAATGATGTGGACTGCATCTGTCACTAAACACTAAAAGAATCATTGAATGCAGACAAGCATCCTTTATTTTCCTAAATCAAAGGGCAGGGGAGGGTTCCTTTCAAAGGGCATGGTATTTCCTTTCCCATTTTTAAGAAAACAATCAAAGTTTGTGCTTTGTATCTAACGATCACACTGTCAACTGCACATTAAACCCAGGTTTTTCCTTTCATCCTTTATCAGAGGTAGATGACAGGTAATTTTAGAAAGCACTCTGGATAGAACAGCGATCTTGATACAATGGTTATAATTAAAATTAAAAACAGTCCAGATCGCAAAATCGTTGTTTCTATTTCATAACTGGTTTCGGTCTATTGTCAACCATCTTCAGATGGATACCACCATGATGGTAGGTGGTATACATCTGAAGATGGGCTGCAATAGACCGAAACCAGTTATGAAATGGAAACAACAATTTTGTGATAGATTGTTTTTAATTTTAATTAGTTGATGTGCTTGTGTACACACACACACACACACACACACACACACACACACACACACACACACACACACACACACACACACAGAGATGAGCTGCAATCTCAGATGGCCCATGAATAGATTGGTATAGAATGGCACAAACAGGTGCCCTCTCCTACTTTTAAGATGGCAGCACCAGTCCCAAAAAATTTGGATTCCACCTCGTATGTAATTAAACAATACACACTTAGTTTTGAGCTATGAATTACAAATTCACCAACTGATTGCAACATAGAAAAATCCTGTTTGCCATTACCGACCATTACAGCAATAGATCGGGCAACACTGGGGAAGCAGGCTGGATGGAGGGGAGGTAAATGGAGGTATGATGCACTGTCGGAATGAGTCTTAGGCACAGAGCTCATCCTTAGTGCATTCACGAAACAGTATAAATGTGTGTGTGTTCTGCTAGAAGTGCCAACAATTTCGAGCAATGGTGGTTCCCCCCCCCCTCCCCCCCCCACCGGTTTTGCTTCAGACTTGGACATGATGCAGTGGAAAGGGCCCACTTGTTTCAGTGGTCTGTCATTTTCAGGATCATGGGAGTTGATTGACAATGAACCTCATAGTGTGGTTTGCGGATGCAAAAACTGCTGAAAATGTCGTCAGTCTGGGATCTTGTGGGCTCATATTGTTGCCTGACAGTCAGAATGATTGGTGATTAGTTGAACTTAAGTCACATCACTGTTCATCACTTGTTAACTAATGAATTGGGGATGTGTAAGGTCTGTGCCAAAATTGTTCCGAAATACCTTTCCCAGAACCGAAAGAATATCAGAATGCCAAGGTGTAGGAACTTTTTGGACATGATTGAATATCATCCCTATTTCCTGGAACATGTCAGCAGTGGTAATGTGACATGCAGGTTGGCCATTCAACCTGGAAACCAGGAAAAATCAGGGAATTTGAGATCTGGAAAAAAGGGTCTTTTTCATACTTCTTGAATTTTAATTAGTTTTAAAAACCACACTCTTTCAGAAGTCATGTGATCTCTGTAACTGCCCTAACTCTCGTATCAATTTATACCTCCTATACACATCTGACTGCGAATAATAATAATAATTTTTTAATCAGAAAATACCAAATCCCGTGGACTAATTCTACTGTACCAAAATTCCAATAACTGCAGACAGGTTCTTATTTGTTGTTGTTGTTGTTGTTGTTGTTGTTGTATGCATCCGACGTGCTTACTAAGCAAAGATAAACAGCAAGTTGCGTTCTCTTGTGAAAAGTATGGATGTTACTTTCACACCGGTAGGTGCTCCAACTACGGCAATATATGATCTCTGGTGTTTAAAAACTTCATTGTAATTACTGGTAGTATTTGCATCAAAATTCCTTTTAGATAAGATACAAGTGGCCAATATGTCAAGTTCGTGCTAGAAAAGATTCACCTTTTCATCTATATAAATACTTCAGCATGTAGAATAATTTTTAAAAAATTATAAATATCGATCGCTTGAACTTTAATTTACTGTCCAAAGCCCGAAATACCGATATTAGTTTCTATGAAGTAAGTACACCCAGTTCTCAACCAATGAACTATTTTATTATTTATGATATATAAATATATTCCCATCAGGATAATTTATGACTGATTTGTATACATTTATTATTTCTTCTTTTTTTTAACTTGAGTGTGCATCAACTATTGAGGTTTTGTAAAGAACAGTAATAGAAAAAATTATGACGGAAAAAGAATTTCTTTAGAGTTATGGTAGCTCTACCAACGGCATGGCTACTTCAATACAATCATTTTTACATCAAGCAGGTTTAACATTAATATTGAGAAGAAAGAAAAAGGGGAAGCATTTGTTGAAATTGATTGCTCAAGTACAGTCCTTATTATTTAATAGCCCTTATTATGAGCACTTAGTCATCCTTCACCTACACAACACCCTATGTCCCTGAATACAGTTAAATTGAACTATCTTTCAAAGTAGGTCTTATTTTAAGATTAAACTACAAGCCATCAGTCCAATAAAATTAATCTGTCGTGCACACACGTCACAATTACGTTACCTAATCTTTTTGTCCAAAATTTGAATATCAGTCTTTGTCCCTATCGAAGTTTACCAGAATCCAAGGGTCCTGTGGACATACTCCAGCACCATTTGAATAAAGAGTAATGTTTAGGTACCTTTATAAATATACATCTCAGCCTGAAACTTCGTCAGTAACTGACGGTATTGTGGATCCTTTCCACCAATACCCCACTTTATATGAACCAAAACGTACCAATAACAACTGCAACTCTCACAAAAACTCCACACATCAACAGCAATTTACGATATGATGCACACAGGAACCCTTGAATTATTTCTTTCACCTCTTTTACTAGATATTACAATAACATGGACAGTTTAACTTCTCTCGAATCTCTATCAGACCTCAATAGGACAATCAGCATCTTTTAAAAAATAAAATAGCATCTCTCCAACACATTACCGAATTCTTTCCAGGTGTGTATCGACTCGGTACAAACGCACTGCGGCACAGTATGCTGGATTACTTCCACAGCCAGATGATATGTAACTTGAATGACATACTTTCTTCGTTTTTTGCCAAAATTGAATGAAGTATTCCCCAACAGGTACGCTACGTAGCCTCAGACAGACTTCAACTACTCATAATTAACAATCAATATAATTTTCCGTGTTTTTCTTAGATCTCTGTGACCGCTGGATTACTCCTAGCAGCCATAATGGTAGCCCCAGAAGCCCGCTTCAGAACGTGTATTTGTATCTATGGCAGCCATTTTGGTTAGACCCACATCATGCCACGACTCCCGCACATTTCACAGCAAAATTTTCCATGCAACAAATTTACAAAAATAATTAATATACTATAAGAATAATAAATCTTTCGGTAAAGTTTCAAATCTGTAAACAAATCAGGCAATAAACTTCGACCGAGTTAGCAGCGAAAAATCGACGGTAAAATAACGTTACGGAAATATTCCGTACCGCTACATCTCACATAATTTCCTGTTTACATATGCAAAGACAAGCAAACATGTGACAGTGAATGAGAATTTGCTCTGGTGTAAATGCTATGTGCACATTGTTTAGTTGCATTCGGAAGTGTTGCCTTGTGATCAGCTGGTAGTCAGTTTCAGGAGGAACCATCAAACAAAGTTCACCTCCACTCTTCTTAACTGCCAATTTTAGTGATAAACTGAGTGCTCTTGCTTTGTTGCAGTACACTGTTTTTCACATGTGCAGTATTTGTTGTTGTTGTTGTGTACTGAAAATTATTTTCATGGTAAGGAAGTGGCTAGACGAGACTACTTCAGTTGATAGAAGAGTACAAATCTCATAGATGCTTTTGAGATCATACAGATCCTTGTCTCAAAGTAATAAACAAAAAAGATTATCGTTGGCAAGGTAAATTAGATAATGCAGTGAACTGTCATTCTCATTTCGTTTTTGTGGTGTCTTTTGTTTGCTCTCTTCATGAAATTGATTACAGAGAAATAAATTTCTACAAACAGCTTGCTTGCAATATGAAATATAGTTGTATGTTTGTGTTACACATCACGCTGTATGCAAATACGTTTAATGCCAGTGTAAATGCATATTACCAGGTACAAGTGAATTTCGAGAGAATGTGCATTCACGTGTGTTCACTTCAGATTATTTAACCTACGAGCACTTACATTCATACTCTGAGCATTTTGATCATATTCATTTAAAAACAACTGTCTTTTTAAATAGTAAAATGTGTGTGTTCTTATAAAAACACCAAATGTACTTAATGCATGTAACAAGTATATTTCCAACAGCTCACTGAGTGTCAGCAAAATGTCGTACATGCAACTGATTGTGTAACTTTTAATGGCCTTGCTAGTTAAACTACATACTGCACTGCATTCGTTGAATATGAAATTTTTAAAATCTTTCACATCCTTGCATTGCACCTTCCAGTTTGTGGCAGTTAAAGTTCCTCCTATGGATGTGCTAAATCCCTGTAATTTAAAGCTGTGGACATAGAACACAATTCTAGTGTATATTGTAAACCTTACCCCCTCAGGGGCTCAGCATTATTTTGCTGAGTACAGCTTGGTGAACCCTGGATCCTGAGGTGGGGATTGGTAAGCACCGCTAGACCATAAGCCCCCCTCAATCCCAAGGTGTGCTGCATGCCGATGGGATGCATGGCTGTTGAGGTTGAACGGTCTTTAGCGAGCGACCTCTGAGGATACTGCCACACCTCAGTTGTATGAGGCTTACCCAGGCAAGTGTGGCTCTGCCTGAATGGACCGTCCCTTCCCTAGCTGCACGTGCGTCCGATATGGACCATTTGAGTTATTTAAACCCTGGCGGGATGGGTGTATCGTCCAGGAGTACTCACACCCATGCAACTAAGTGTATGAGGGAGGCAAGTCCTCCTGAGAATCTAATAGTAAAAAGTAACATGGCTCAAGGAGACATACATTATGATTCATTTCTTGTGGTGAAGAAAAAAAAGAGGATAATTTTGAAAAGGTAGCTCCCTTTTTCATCAATAAAAGATTAGAGGTTCTTGTGGGTACTTAAGTCAATTAAGAGGCTGCGCAATGGTTCTTTCCTTGTTGAGACCATCAGAGCAACACAGGTGGATCTGCTCATGAAGTCACCAAAACTGGCTGCCTATGAAATATTGGTAGAGTTGCAAAAATTGCTTATCTCAAGCAAAGGTGCGGTCATCTGCCATGATGATATGGACTTGGACACTGCTGAGCTTGAGGAAGAATGGGCACTGCAGGGCATCATAGATGTGGAACAAAGAATCGGAAGAACCAATGGAGTCATCGAGAAAACTGCCACGTTCATTGTGACATTTAGTTCTGACCCTGCCAGCACACATTATGGCTGGGTTCCTATGTCTTAAGGTTAGTCCATACATTACAAACCCTATGAGGTGGTATAAGTGCCAGCGTTTTGGTCACACATCTCAGAACTGTGGTGGTGAACTATGTGGGAAGTAGGCTCAGGTGGCCCATGAGTCTAGGGCTGACTGTCCATCTCCAGCACTGTGCATCAACTGCTCTCGGAGTCATCATGTGTGGAGCTGAGAATGCCCTGTTTTTTTGCAGAGGAACGCAAAATACAGTAAATTAAGGTGACAAAGCGGATCCCATACCTAGAGGCTAAAAAAGAATAAAAGATGACTACACCACCTGTATTTCCTATATCCTATGCGATGTTGGTCCAGAAGTCCATACCAGAAGTTGATGCTTCCTTGCAGACCCCCACCTTTTGTTCCTATATCCACGACAAGCATGTGTACCTGCACCTGTGCCTGCCCGAGTCAGATCAGCAAAGACGTGGCGATTCAAGCAGATCCCGCAGTACAATGAGAAGAGGTACTTACAGTAATAATTGAGAAGGCACGCCAAAAAAGGGGGCTCCCAAAGCCCTCTTCCTTCAACATCTTCAAAGAAGCAGCGATCGAGAAAGCTTCCCGGTGTACAGTCGAGTCACTCCCACAGGCCCCCATCGGACGTTGTTGTGGCGGCCTTAATGGATGAGGGCATCATTATGGAGCTACATGCCTCGTCGCCAGAACCAGGCAGCCCATCAGATACCCCTGGCTCACGGGGTGACTCACCATCTTGGTACAAGCAGAAGGGTAAACTAAAACAACATAAATAACATTGCAACTATACGCCAGTGGAATATGAATGGGTTCAGGACTCATCTGGAGGAATTGAAGCTTCTTGTGAAAGATAGGCCCTTCTGTATATCCCTCCAAGAGACACATTTTAAGCAGGGTGATAAACCTGTACTTAAAGGATATCACCTCTACAAGAAAGACAACCTTGCTGGTGACAGGGCACAAAGGCAGTGTTCTTCTGGAACATATTTCAATCCTCACCTGTGCCCTTAACTACCGCACTACAAGCAGTTGCCATTTGTGTACTTGCCCATCTTAGTATGACTGTGCTCCCTCTGCTTGGCACCTGGTGAGTATGTTTATAGCAATCTCCTAACAGCACTTATTAGACATCGTACATCCCTTTCTCCTGTTGGGTGACTTCAGTGCACACAATCGACTATGGGGCTCTAACGACGATTGCTCCAGGAGACGAATGGTTGAGCCTACACATTTCAGCACTTTTACAGTTTCTATACTCAGTTGACTGCTTTCTAGGAGCAGATTGAAAATGTCCAGGATTGGGTGAATCACATTACATCAGTGATTCACAATGCCACTGATGCAGCTATTTGTAAATCCAAGCCAACACTTAAGACAGATTATCCCTTGGTGGAATGAGGATTGTTACTCTGTGATCAGGGTCAAAAGAGCAGCATTGCAAAGATTCCATCGGTGCCCAACTGAGCAAATCTGGTGAATTTGAATGGCAAGGGCACAGGTGAGATGGGTTATTAAAGAAAGGAAGCAGAGGTCTTGACAAGAGTTCCTGAACTGTATCAACAGGTCCACGTCAGCACATAGAGCATGGGAAGCAATGAGGAGAATCTTGAGGCGGAATTCCTGACCACCAATAGCAGCTGTACAAGGGCAGGGATGTCTCCTAACATTGTCAAGAGACATTGCCTGAGTAATGGCTGAATCTTAAAAGAACATTACAGCCAAGATCCAGCCTTCCATCAATACCGGGTGATACAGGAGAGGGTGGGTTTTTACTTCCTTTCTTCCAATGTGGAAGGTTACAACTAGCCTTTCTCACTGTGGGGCTGGAGTCTGCACTGTCTCACTCATGATACTCCACCTGGTCATGGAGATTATGTACAGCATGCTACACTATTTAAACATACGCTCCAAGGAGGTCCACCTCCAGCTTTATAACAGAATCTGGAAGACAGGAAACTTTCCCAATTCATGGAAAGATTCTATTTTAATTCCGCTTTTAAAACCAGTGAAAGATCGTACTGCCCCTGGTAGTTATTGTAGCATTAGTCTAACAAGTTGCGTAGGAAAGACTTTGGAGCACATGGTCAACCAGCACTTAGTATGGGTCCTTGACAGCAGGTCCTTACTGTGCCGCTCCCAGTGCGGTTGCAGGAGGTATCGCTCCACTCTTGATAACCTTTGCTTCCCCGAAGCAGAGGTCCATCAAGCTTTCCTACACAACACCTCATTGGTGTATTTTTCGATCTAAAGAAGGCATATGATACTACATGGAAGCATGTTTTGCAGCAGCTGTAAGAGTGGGGTTTTTGTGGGTGCCTGCCCACATTTATTAGGTCTTTCCTTTTGGAAAGGTACATCCAGCAGTTCTATTAAGGTCGGGAGTACCTTGTCTGATCGTTTTAAGCAAGAGAACAGTAACCCTCAAATGAGTGTTCGAAGTGTGTTGGTGTTTGCCATTGGAATTGACAGCATTATGTCCCCTGTACGATGACCTGTACAGTGGTCTTTGTATGTGGAAGATTTTTCCACCTTCTGTATGTCCTCCTCCATTGCAAAGGCTGCTCATCAATTGCACCTTGTGATGAAGCATGTTGAATTTCTTTCCATCTGCTTGCATTACTGAACCTCCTGATACCACTGTTGCATAATAATAGATATGAAGGTAATCAGTGTATTATCATTTTATTTTCCAAAACTTTTGTTATTATATGTTGTAAAGTAGTTAGCTGAAGTCTTTTTCTATTATTTGACACCAGATGCATTTGTTCAATTAGTAAATATTAATTCATGCTAGAAGTATATAGTTTAATTTCAGAAAGTGTGCTAATTAGTGTTTCTATTAAAACTAGATAAATTCTTTTCTCATAATGTTAAAGTAGGTATTAATATGTTTTACAAGTAATGTTAGGAAAGTTTTGCCATCTTTAGTTTCTGTATATTAACCTTTTATTACAAACTAATTGTTTGAAAACTTATTTGGATATATTTTTAAGTGAAACACTATTCATTTAACCAAGATTTGTGTATTAATTTAATCGATATTATTTACATATCTTTTGTTATAGCCATAGGGACTACATTTGGGAGTCTGTCATACTTCTTGCATCCAACCCTCCTTTGTTGCATCTCTTCAATATGCTGGCACCACTTGACGAACTCTTCTGTCGTAGCGACGTCTTTTATCAGAAGAGCTTGGTACATATCTTCTGCAATTCCCTTCATCAGGTGCGTGATTTCGTCCGCTTCAGTCATGTTCGGATTGACTACATTACACAGGGCCAAAACACTCTGTATGTACGATTGTGTCAGCTCACCATGTCGTTGGGCCCGGTTCTTCAGTTGTTCTTCCGCTGAGCGGATTTGTCGTTGGCGGTCTCCAAACGTCTTCTTAAGTTCCTCCTGGAACGTCTCCCAGTCATTCAACTTGTCTTCGTTGCTTTCAAACCATTGCTGGGCTGTTCCATCCAGGTAGAAATAAACATTGGCCAAGTACATAGTATGATCCCACCTGTTGTACTTGGTGGCTAATGACCAATGTAACTTTTAGCTTTGTTTGTGGTACCTGATGGATGAATTGACTTGTATAATACCTAGAAATAGGAAACAAATCTAACTAAAGAAAAATTATTTAAGAAAGGACTGAATTTTCCTGTTGTTGGTGCTTTCTCTTAGCTACACTGTCTGCCAGTTGCTGCAGTAAAACAATGTATTGTTATTTAGTGATGTGGATGTGTTTGAGTATATGGACATCCATTTAAAATTCAGTATCTTTCAGATATTCTGAAGTAAATGAAATATCAATATATTTTAAGGGTGTCACAATAATGGGACAAAAGCATGTTACATTATCAATATTTTGTTGAAGCGCCTTTTTAGGGTATTGACATCTCGTACAAAAATTATTGTATGCATTCTCGAGATCTCTTTACATTGTATGAGATGTTCCCTCATCCACATTTTACGGTTCCAAGAGAATTAACACATTGAATGAACTAAGATTTAAAAAAAATTCTAGCGGAACTGCTTAGGGAGGAAGTGAGTGAATATGAAGTTAATGACTTAAAACTAGTGTGTATCAGATGGAGATACTGACAAAGTTGTCTCAAAAATTTGTAATTTTGGTTCTAGTATACTGAAATGTAATCAAACAACTTTTTCTTTCTTTTGTCTCCCAATGTACAATATTAATGTAAAAGAATGCTGCCAAAAAGTAAAAAAGTTTTGGCATGTAATGGGTTAACAAAGAATGTTAATCAGCCTGAGGGGGAGTTTGATTTTAAAGTCTTCCCAGGAAGTGAATTCATCTGCATGGGCACTTCCCCACTGTGATGCCTCTGCTAATAAATAATCTAACGCAAAGTCTATCTTCTGTTGGTCGTTCCATTTACTAGGAAGAGATTGAGAAAATACCCTTAAAAATGATTGGGATGTACATCCCCATCTGGTTTAAATTTAGGAAACTGTTTAGTAATGTTTATTCCTGCTTCCTGTGAGTGCTTCGAATGGAGTTTGGACATCTGTTGCTTAAATGTCCAGACGAAGTGTTCCGCAGCCCTATTTGACTGGTAAGATGTTTAATTCCATTACGTGCACAGAAGGAGCAAAATTCGTGTGATGTGAACTGAGGTCTGTTGTCAGACACTATCAGCTCTGGAAGACCTTCCAGACAAAAATGGAAGATAATGCCCTAATCGTGCTACTAGAAGTCATAGAAGACATTGGTACTGTAAATGGGTAACTACTAAAAGCATCAACCACAATAAGCCACAGTGTTCCAGAAGGGACCAGCATAGTCAATATACACTCGTTGCCATGGTGAATCTGCTTTGGGTCATGCAAACCATTTTTGAGATGGGGCGGACTGATTAGTAGCGCAGACTGAACACTGTGATGTCATCTGTTCTATATGGGCGTCCATACCTTGCCAAATACAGTGTCGTCGTGCCAATTGCTTAGTGCGAACCATGCCCCAATGTTCTTGGTGAAATAAAGTCAACACTTATTTCTGCTTATATTGTGGGATCAACACACAATTGTCCACTGTCATTTGAAACTAGAATGACACCTCTGTGGACTGAAAGTCTTCTAGGAAAATAGCGACACACCAGAGAATTTTTGAATGTCGCATTGTGTGCGAGGCCATTATGTATGAATGTAGCTTAGCAAAATTCGTAAATCGGGGTCTGTTTCCGTGGCCCGAGCTATTTTCCTATATTCCAACAGGAAGCATTGCAACAAACTATCTTCCTGTGGATCTGTCTGACAACAAGACGTCTCAGAAGCGTCAAAGTCTATGGAAATTCCGATGCACTTTTCCGTCTTCAGATTGGCCTTTATCAGGGCCAATCGGAAGACGGAAAAGTGCATCGGCATTTCCATGGTGAGTTATGGGTCTGTACACCATCTTGTACTGATACTGTGATAAGAACAATGCCCAGCATTGCAATTGGTGTGCCGTGTGAGTAGGAATCTATTTGGCTGGATGCAACAATGACTGCAAGGCTTGTGGTCAGTGAAAAAAATAAAATTTTCTCCCCTACAAATAGTGATGGAATTTTGTGAGACCATAAACAATTGCTAAAGCTTCCTTCTCAATTTAAGAATAATGGCACTGTGTGTCTGTCAAAAGTTTGGATGCAAACGCTATCGGATTGTCCATATCCCCATGTCTGTGACAGAACCACCCTTAGCCCATACGATGACGAGTCAACTTGCAAAAGAACTGTTTTTTGCCCCCCTTCTTTTTCTTCTTTCTTCTTGATCGAAGTGCACAAAACATTGATCACTGAGCAAGGCATCTTTTAACTGTTGAAATGGGTGTTGCCATTCTTCTGTTGAAACAAAATGAACATTGTTACAACGTAGCTGATGAAAAGGGGCTGTAATTTGTGCTGCATGCTAATATATTAAGTTACCTTTTCCCAAGATGGACTGTAATTCTTTCACATCTTTTGGTGCTGGCAGATTGTGAATGGCAAGCAAGTGTGATAGCATAGGGTGCACACCTTGACTGTTTATCACGTGTCCTAGATACTGCAGTTCCGGTTTGGAAAAGTCACACTTATCTAAGAGACACTTGAGACCTGCATCTGACAAAACTTGAAATAATTTCCTCAAATTTGCTATATGTTCTTCTGGGGGACGCACAACTATGTCATCCAAGTAGTTTGAACAAGGCACCCGTGCTGTAAGCTGTTCCAAATATCTTTGAAAAAATTGCGGGTGCGTATGCAGTGCCAAACGGTAAATGCAAATATTTAAACAAGACCATTTGAGTATTGACAACACAAATTTTCTGTGATTCTTAGTCGAGTGGCAGTTGAAGGAAGGCATTGTACAAATCTATTTTTGAGAAATATTTTGCTGCACCCAATCTGTCCATTAAACCTTCTGGTCTCGGCACAGGAGAACTGTCTACAACTATATGAGGATTTACTGTGGCCTTGAAATCAACACAAATGTGGATGCTGCGTGACGGCTTTGGCAAAATAACAAGTGGACTCGCCCACTGACTAGCTTGTATTGATTAAATTGCACCATTTTCTTGCAATGTGCTAAGTTCTTGTGCTACTTTGTCACGTAAAGCAAGCAGTACATCTCAAGTTTGGAAAATTTTGGCCTGGCATTTTCCTTTAGAGTAATGTGCGCAGCAAAGTCCTTAGCTTTTCCTAGTCCTGCAGAAAATAAATCCAGAAAGTCTTTCAGTAACCTGTCTACACTGACTTTAGCATCAAAAGTGTTCACAACTAAAACATTGTCTTGCACAGTAAAACCAAAAAGATCAAAAGAATCTAAACCAAAAATATTCTCTCCTTTGTAAAACTTAAGCACTTGTAATGTCACTATGGTGCAATTTGCGAACAGTATTCTGCAGGTAATGAACACTGTCCTAGTACAGGAATTTTGTTGCCATTTACACTGTTAACCTTGTGCTACTTCCGTGTCCTTGATGTCACGAGGGACAGCCACGGGTTTGGAAAATACTGCATTTATTGAATAAGTATTGCAATGTTGCTGTTTGGGCCGGGAAGGCAAATTTCGTTTCTTTTGCTGTAAGCAGACTGGTTGTATACAACCTTTCTTGCCGCATGCATAGCATTTCGCTGACCGGGATGGACAGTTCTGCCTATTTTGACGCGAGAAACATTTTGGGCAAGACTTCACCTCCTTAGTGGGCACGGCTCTGTGTCTATCAACTTATTTACGCTTAGAGCAGGCAGGCGGGAGAGTACATCGTCCGACCTTGCACTCACCGGCGCATAACATCTTTACAGTACACAATGGAATTGGATCAGTTTTCCACTGCCGTGGTACCTGAATCGTACTATTCCAAAATATGTTCTACTTGACAGAAAGACCGATCTGACGTTTTAAGAATCTGCTTTCTAAGTCTGACATCTGATATATTATAGACAATAGCGTCCCAAAACATCCTATTCTCGTTGCCATGTGTTTTGTCCTTCCTGGCCTATCTTTCAGCGGAGAGTTTTACTCAGGACGCATGGGATACATGGACAGCTAAAACAGCTATACTGATTAGTAATACAAGCTTTATCTACTAATATGTTCAAATATACTCAACTTCTAAACATATGTCTGTCTGTCTCGTCTCGTACCAACGTCTTCTTCCTCGATGCTAGTTGCACTGAATCCTAATGACTGCTTATTTTGGAGCCGAGTTCAGACGGGCTCTTCCAGACGCATGTGGGCCTAGATATAGCAGCTTTTAGAGGGTGCGCTACTTGGTTTCTCCCTCAAGGAGGCACGGAACCGGCGTATGATTGGCTGCTGGTCATCCGCTGCCTTGTTCACGATCGTTCCCGTGCATCTGACGTGTGGCGCTGACTTTACATCACAACACAAATATTATTCAAAATTTCATGTAACTGTTCCTATAATTACTCTGTATGGCAAGACGCCACTCTGCTCAATTACAAGCATGCCACGCCACGGGGCATTCCACTGCTCATTCGGCCTTGGTCCAATTACAAAATCAATTAAATACTGGGCAACCCATGGTTGAAAATGAGATGTTGATGGTTCCTGTGGCTGCTATTGATCACTGAAGGTGCATTCTTACTTTGAAATTGCCAAACTAAGGGCCTTTTGTGTAATGTCCCCATTACACAAAGCAAACTCCTTAAATTCTCAGATGATTTTCTCTGCACAAACTTTAAAATGAGGGTTTTCAAAAGCTTTACTAAATAAAACAATCAAATTTAGTGAAAGGTAGGTAGTAAGCGGATACTAAGTCTTGACCGTTACCGTTGGTATCAAACTTTTGGACTTGTTCAAATTGACCAGAAAATAACCAAAATCATTTAACTTTCTGCCATTTTAAGATAAGTCTGCTTCAAGTATTGGGTTGAGAGTCGATTCACTATAATACACATTTTTACAAGCTTGCTTACAAAGTTTCATTCTGGAAACATTTGCTGTAGTCGAAAATGGCATGTCCGTCCTCTTGGGCCTCCAAGCTAACTCTCTTAAAAATGGTGCTACTTTTTTTTTTTAAACGCATTGGCCAGTTCCTGCCTCCCCCTCAATACAAGCGACACTCGAGAAGGCCACTGCCAATACACGCCCCCCCCCCCCCCCTTTGCCTCATCCAAGCCAAAGATTTCACAACTACTCCACCACTTGGCAAGAGTCTTAGATTAGTAATTACATGAAATAACCGACCCAAAAAACAGTCACACACACTGCTTTTCATGATTGGGGGGGGGGGGGGGGCGGCGCAGAGGAAAAAGGAAGTGTGACAATCAAATTATAAATGGAAAAAAAGAATTACGTATTTCCAGATATAATTGGCCAGAGAAGTTAATCAGCATTAAAGCATGTAAACCATAAAACTGTCATTGTGTTTCGATTTACTTTGCAACTAGCCCATAGGGCTAAAATGGTGTGTACACTACTACTTCATAATACCTGCTAAATCTGAAAATGACGTAAGGACTGTCATTGTCTTGGAATAGGCAGTCCTAGATATTTTCTTTATGGAAGCAATGCAGAGGAGACCATTAGACCCCATGTTACCCTATTCTTACCCTCATTCTCAAATTCATTTATTAAAGGGCAAGTAATATCAATCTAATTTCCATCTATCTCACAGTATTGAAGTATGTCTTATAAAGACAAATAAGAAATGTAAACTGGCACAATTCAGTCACACAAAAGTTCTCTATTTAGATACTATGGTGCCATAGAAAAAGTGACCACAGAAGACAAGCAAATAAACTATAATTATAACACAATATTAACTGATACATCCAAGCAATAAAATATGTAGACATAAAAAATGTCATAATAAATAGGAGTAAGTTCTCTTTAAAGTTCAGGCAGTATATAGTGTGGAATTGTTATCAAGACAAGAACAGTTCACTTTATAAAATCAACCATGATATTAAAATTGGTCATGGCGAGAATCTAGAGATATTAGTAATCAGAGGTCTTCATGCATGATAAACTGTAAAACCAAATCATATAACAAAGTTAACTGGTCTATCAACAAAGTAAACTGTACATCTAGATAATTCATCATCATTAATTTGAGCAATCGATCAAATAAGGCTCAGGCTGTACACAGAAGATGAAACTGATTAAAAGGAAAAAACTTCCACTCAGTAAACTTCATAGAAAAATTTGGCAGGGACCAGAGTCACAAGGCATTAGAGGCATAATGCAAGAGGTCAACTTGGCCACTGGTATGTTCATTTACATAATCATTGCAATAAAACTGTAATAGGCAAGTGAAACTACTAATCAGTTCACTGTATAACAAAATGGGAAATAATTCCTTAACTGAGAAGTTATTAAACTTAGGATGGAATTACGAAAGTAATGACTGGCAAAAATTATTGTCCAAACATAAAAGGTATTTGATTATCTGTTATTCAACTTGTAAATTTTGTTTCTTGACATGTTCCACATCCACGAGGATCCCCTCAATATGGATCTACGGAACAAATAACTAATCTAATCTAATCCATATAAGGCAGACAGCATTACTGACTCTTTACTGTTTCATCATCGAAAACTCTCAAAACTGCTACACATAATGACCACCAAAAATATATCTTGCTACTTATATGAAAGAGGAATGACAAAATTAACATTGCAATCACAGATTGTCCATGTCAACAAAATGCAAATAAGAGGATACTAATACAAAATGAAATAAAAGGCATAAACATTTCACTAAGCAACTTTTTTACAAAGACACTACAACATAAAACCATAAGAAAGCAAAATATATAGACAGAGCAAACAAACAATAAGCACATCTGTAAACAAGTCTGTCAAAACCTGTAACCACAAAAAACAGAATTTACGTGGAAATAACATTTGGCACTTCTCCCCATACGATTAACATTTTTCCTAGCAACACAGTGCCACACACTGCTTCTTTAGCTGTGCTGGCATAGATTTTTCTTCCGACATTTCGAATGTCCATCCCCCTTGCCACTGAGTGTCCTGGATTGCTTGACTAAGCAATATACAGGCTCGACTAATCCCAAGTTCAGTTCAGCAATAGGAAAGTGGGCAAATAATGCGAGTTCATGCACTATAAATTCCCATCATAAGTAACCCCTTCCCCAACTAGTTTTGTATGCTCATAATTCGCAGTTGTGATGTTGAAGCACATAATAGTCAAATGCACACCAGCCTTTGTCCATACAAACAAAACAAAGGTTCATAGCCATTTATCAATGCCGTGCTACGTGAGTCCATGACTAAAGCAAAAAATCTATGTCGCACATCACTGGTGACTATGTGACTCCTGCAATTGACAAAAAGTATTTCTGTTTGACACAACATAGTTATGGATCAAAATTGATGAGTTTGTCATGACTACCACACTTATATTCTACATCATGGTTCACAAGGTTTGGTGAGTTCATGATACACTGACTACTTATTCAGTTTCTGGAAGTTCTTCATATCTTTGTGTTATGCAGTTGTTCAATATTATCTACATATCCAGTTTGATGTAGCAGTGCAACTAATATGTTCCAGCAGTCATCTCAAAAAGAAACAGAAGTGACATGCTTGCAATTGGCTGGATAAGTTGTCCAGTTGTACATCCAGCTGACTGTCTAATCCTTAAGGCATACATGGCATTGACACGCAGCACTTGCCATGAGATGTGTAGTGCCGTAGAGCACAGGTATGCGGCCCTCCGTGCAACTTCGGTGCTGTAACGTCTTGACAGGAGTGCTACAGAAGGGTGTCTCTCCATTCAGTCCCCCACTGCAGGGTCAGTGCCCACACTCGGCCAAGAGCGGTGTCGTACAGGCATGGAGAGATGTGTGCCTTGTGACCTCGGGGCTGTGACGTCACGCCACTGGCGGTGCCAGGGGGTGCGTCTCCATTCAGCCGGTTGCCACAGGTCACTGCCCACACTCAGCCTGGGCAGCCACAGCCTGCTGCCCTCAGGTTGCCGTTAGGCGGACAGGCAGGGTGGCCCACTGCTCCCCTTGCACCAGCACAGTCGGATGCAGCCCTGTTACCATACTGACTCCATCAGCCAGCAGTCTCCCGCTCTGCTACCTCCTTGGTCAGTTCCCACCAGGAAGGCAGTCCCTTGGGAAACTCCCTTCCAACACTTCCACGAGTGGTCTGGAAGATTCCAGCCAGAGGCTGCAGGATCTGCAAGTTCCTGCTTGACAAGCTTCCTGCTCTGTGTCCGGCCCTACAACCATTCTTGAGAAGGCTTCTAAGCCCTTGAAACCCGAGAGACAGAATTGGAGGAGAAAAAGAAAACGAAGGAGTTCTCAGTGGCTCCAACACTACCTCCTGCTACATCTGCCTCCAAAGATGGGGTAGAGATCCTCACTTCCCCTGAGGATTTTGCCCTCACTGGCTCCCTAGAACCAATGGTTCTAGACAATGACGACTCCGACCCATTGGCATCAGGTGATCGTTTGACCTAAAATCTTTGTCATCTATGATGGCCTTTCGGCACTGAAAAAAACATTCTGCAGTGGAATTGCGGCAGTTTTTTCAACCATCTTGCCAAGCTGCAACAATTGTTGCACCGCTTCCCCATGCTGCGTTTGGTTCTACAGGAAACTTGGTTCTCCCCTCAGTGGACCCAAGTCCTTTGTGGCTACCAGAGCTAATTTAAGAACCGTGCCGACTGTGACAGGGCGTATGGCGGTGTCTGTATATACATCCTTACTACTGTCCCCAGTACTGCTGAGCTTCTGCACACACCTCTTTTGGCCATTGCTGTTCACATCTGAGCCATGTAGGAATTCAGAGTTTTTTCTGTGTACCTTCCTCCAGACGAGGCTGTCTCACCTACAGATCTTGCTGCCCTGATTGCATAGCTCCCCCACCATTTCTCATTTTGGGGGACTTTAACGCCAGTCACCCTTGGGGTGGAACAGAGACAACTCGTCTTGGTGGGGATGTTGAAACCCTTCTTGCATAACAAGACTTCTAAATACGTGTGCCCCTACACACTTCAGTGTGGCACATGGCACTTTCTCAGCCATAGACCTATCGGTCTGTAGCCTGATCCTTCTCTCACACTTCACTTGGAGGGTCCTTGATGACCTTTGTCGCTCCCACAGTCTCCACCAGGAGACTGCCTGCCATGATGGTCCCTCCATAGGGCTGATTGTCAGCATTACACCTCCACTGTTCTCATTCCTGTTCAACTGCCAGCTGATGTAGATGTGGCGGACCAACAGTTTCCGCCACTCAGGCCACTGTTCCAACCACCACTGGCTCCCCTTGGCGTAAATCTGTGGCTTGGTGGACACCCGAGATAGCTGAAGCCATCCGGGATAGTTGGCAGGCACTACAGCACCACTGGCGTCACCCCACCATAGATCACCTGATTGCCTTTAAACAGCTCCGGGCCCAAGCTTGATGGCTCGTCTGGCAAAGCAAGCAGGATTGTTGGGAGAGGTATGTAGTCTCTATTGGATCTTTTGCCACCCTTCACAAGTTTGGATCGAAGTTCGGCACCTTCTTAGATACCGCCCACCAGCAGGAATCCCCTGTCTTCAGATAAAGGGTACTATCTGTACAGACCTGTACACTGTCGCCGAGTACATGGCTCGACATTATGCATGCATTTCTTCGACAGAAGCTTACAGTGCAGCCTTCCACACCCGAAAAGAAAGAGTCGAGCAGAAGCCGCTGTCATTTCGCACACATTGCCAGGAGCCATACAACACACCCTTTAGTGAGTGGGAGTTTCAAAGTGCACTTGCTTTATGCCCTGATACGTGTCCAGGACCAGATCGTATCCATAGCCAGTTCCTCTGACGCCTTCCTGTGGATGCTCTGAACCAACTGCTCGCCTTGTTTTACCATCTCTGGGTACAAGGTGTTTTCCCCTCTCAATGGTGTGAAAGCACCATCATCTCAGTGATGAAACCTGGCACTGACCCACAGGTGACTGATAGTCATTGTCCGATTAGTCTCACTAACGTTCTATGCCAACTCCTTGAATGCATGGTGAGTCAGTGGCTTATGTGGATCCTTGAAGACCGGGTATTCTTGGCTGCACAACAAGGGGGCTTCCGTCAGGTCTGCCCCACAATTGACAATCTTGTGTCATTGGAGTCGGCTATACGTATAGCTTTTATCTGAGTGAACACCTTGTTGCTGTATTTTTTTATTTACGGAAAGCGTACAACACCACCTGGTGCCATCACATACTGGCTACATTGTACGACTGGGGCTTACAGGGCCATCTTCCAACCTTTATAAGGAATTTTCTCTCCCGCCACTCTTTTTAAGGTTAGGGTAGGTGCCGCACTTAGTTCATCACACATTCAAAAGAATTGTGTCCCACAGGGCTCCATTCTCAGTGTGCCCTTATTTTTAGTCGCCATAAACGGTCTTGTCACTGCTGTGGGGTCAATGGTCTGCTCCAGCTTGTTTGTCGATGACTTTTGTCTATATTTTAGTTCTGTTAGTATCACTGAGCGGCGGCTACAGGCGCCATCCGGAAAGCCATAACATGGGCCTCTGCCCATGGATTTCAGTTTTCAGCTCAGAAAATCTGCGTGATGCACCTCTGTCGCCGATGGGCAGTTCACATTGATCCCGAGCTATACCTGGGTGTGCTCCTAGTCAAAGAGACACATCGGTTTCTTGGGATGGTATTAGAAAACAGACTTACTTGGGGGGGCCCATCTACATTCGCTGCGACATAAATACTGGCGACATCTTAATATTCTTTGCTCCTTGAGCCATACTGCTTGGGGCGCTGCCTGTTCCACCCTCCTGCAGCTATACAAGTCTTTGAAACAATCAAGGCTTAACTATGGGAGCCTGGTGTATGACTCGGCAGCACCATCAGCATTGCGGATCCTTGATCCCATCTACCTTAGTAGTATCCGGCTGGCGACCGGGGTTTTCTGCACAAGCCTTGTGTCAAGTCTTCTTGCCATAGCAAGGATCCCTCCACTACACTTTCGCCGGCAGCAGCTTCTTGTTAGTTACGTTGCTTGAGTCCAGGCCACGCCATACCACCTGAATCGCAGGCTTTTGTTTCTGACTGTTATTCGTCCTTCTCCAACATCAGGTCTACCAATCACGATCCGGGTTTGTACACTCCTTTCCTCACTTCAATCTCTACCTCTTCTTGCCACTTTCTCCTGCCCATCCTGTACCCCTCCTTGGTCCATCTCCCGTTTGAAGCTCCACCTGCAATTTTCCTGTGACCCAAAGGCGTTAGTTTCACCACTGACGCTCCGTCGCAAGTTTCTGTCCCTTCTTGATAGTTTCTGTGGTGTGGAAGTAGACTATACTTATGGCTCCCTGATAGATGGCAGAGTTGGTTACACCTTTGTTCACGGCGGCTACACAAAATAATGGTCCCTGTCACCTGGCTGTAGTATTTTCACTGCTGAACTGATCGCCATATCTCATGGTCTTTATCACCTAAAAACATACCCCCGGAAGTCGTGTGCAGCGACTCCCTCAGTGGCCTGCAAGTCCTTGACAAGTATTTTTTTCCCACACCTTGGTGCAATCCATTCACAACGCCATCACTTCACTTGGCAATTCTGGCTGTTCGGTAGACTTCACTTGGACCCCAGGCCACATTGGCATCCCGGGAAACGAGCGTATCGATCAGCTGGCCACCACTCCTCCTCCTCTGGATATTGGTATCCCAGAACAAGATATCCAATTGGATTTGCACCACAAGATGTTTGAGGCTTGGAATACGCAATGGGCAACACTGAGCACACCCAACAAGCTCCATGGCTCGTCTAAGACCGCCTGGAAGTCCTCCCTCATGCCTTCCAGTAGGGACTCTGTTGTTTTGCGTCGCTTATGTATTGGCCATAAGTGGTTGACGTATGGCCACCATTTTCGTCAAGAGGACCCATAGAATTGCCATTGTGGCAATTTGTTGACAGTGGTCCTCATCCTGTCAGACTGTGAACTCTTAGCCACATTTCGCAAATCTTTTCACCTGCCTTAATTTTAGCTGACGATGCCTCAATGGCTGACTGTGTTTTAGGTTTTATTTGCGCTGATGGATTTTATTGCTCTATTTAGTGTTGGGCTCATTTGTCTGGTGTCTCAGGTTCCACACCTCACCTTTTAATCTGTTCTGTCTCTTACTTTTACCCTGGTTTTTACCTCGCGGTTTTTAGTCTGAGCAGAGTGACTCGCTCATCCTGTATTTGTTTGTGATCAGCCAGCCACTGTACTCTGCTCTATTTATTTTAGCTTACTTCATCACTTAGTCTCTCTAATTTCTGTTTTCTTTCTTGGTGTTGAGAGTGTGAGGTTCATTGGCACTGTGTGCCTCTTATGCATGTCTTCTGGGTTTTGAGCTCCATTTTACTTTTTTCTTACTTGGCTGTATTGTCTTTAGTAAGAACAGGGGACTAATAACATTGTAGTTTAGTCCCCTCAAAACACCCAAAACAACAACAACATCATGATGAAGTTATATTATGCATTGTCATTAATTATGTATGAGCATTGGCTTTGGCAGGTGCTCGGCCTCTGACCTTCACTGATAAGAAACTTTGTTTTTGGCTGGCACTCCAGCAAAGGTATGATTCCAAGAGTGTTGAGCTATTGCCACAGATTCCATATTGTTGTAGTTCGTGGAGCAAAACATGGTGATCGACACAGTCAAAGGCCTTACTCAGATCACAAAATGTTACCAGTGTGCGAGGATGATTCTCAAAAGCTGATAGAATGTCTCTAACTAAGAGTTCTACAGCATATGTACAGGACCTATCTTTCCTGTAACCTAACTGTGCGGTACTTAACATATTATTATTTTCTAGGTATTCATACACTTGTGTGTACATTATTCTTTCGAAGACTGGCTAATATTGGGGTGAGTGAAATTGGTCTGTAGTTAGTAGGTTCTGACTTGTTTCCCTTCTTGTGGCTGGAATTACCTTGGAGAGATTGAGGGGGGAGGGGGGGGTCAGGGAAAACACCCTCTGTGAGACAAGTTAATTGTGTATGTCAATGGAGTTAAAATGTAGTTTATTATTTGTTTCAGTGTGTAATTTGACATGTCATAAATATATGTGCTGTATGAATTTTTCAAGTTTTTAACTATTTTAAGAATTTCCTTTTGGCTCACCTCTCTAAATTTAGTCCGATCTGAATTTAGGTTTGTGTTTTACAGATAATTTATAGATATTACCTTAGGTTTACTGATTTTTGATTTCTTCTGCACAACTTACAAAGTATTGGTTGAATGTATACATTGATATTGGCACTGTGTTACTTGTGTTTCTAACTTCATTTCTAATCACAATAATAACTGACCAGACTACTTTGCACTGGTTTTTTTGCTATTTTTCATGAAATTAGTATCGAATGTTTTTTTAGCCAACTATAACAGTTTCATGTACTGTTTCATTGTGATTTATATGATGTCTTTAATTTCAGTAGAATTGTTGCCTTTGCTTAAAGTTCTTAACACTAGTAATTTATTCTTCAGATTTTCTAATTCATTGGTGTACCATGGTTTTTCTTACTATATAGATGTTTATTCTTTGGAACAAGATAAGTCTTTAAGGTACTAGTTAAATAACAGTGGAAAGTTTCATAAACTACTTTTTCATTTGAACCACATCTCTGAAATAGTTTATCCCAGTCTGTTATGCTCAACTGGTATACTAACTTTTTCTGATTATATTCTATTATATTAAGGTATTATTAGAACTTGTTGCATTTTCTTTGGACTTAAGCTTGACCAGTATATTAAAATGTTTTATCTCTACTTTTGTGTCCCAGCCTCGTCGTAGGTGTCGGTGGCCGAGTGGAATGAGCCCGACACAGGAACAAAAATAGCACGCTGGTGCAGGTACGGAGGGGAGCAGCCAGAAACTATAAACACTAGAGTAAATTAGAAAGATATATATATTGCACAGAATGTAACAATACTTAACTTTTACATAGTACTGCAGAATGTTGATACATAGTTGTTAGAGGCCTGCCTAGTGCCTGTACGATAGCAAAGTCTTCACTGGTGCCTATCTGATTACAAAGGTCCTAACTGGTTGCTATCTCCGTCCGAAGTGACCGATGTCCTTCAGTGGTGGCCACGAGCGGCATTGTCGCAGAGGGCGCTCATGGTTGTCGTCGTAAGAACGCCGCGCCGTGCGTGCATGGCGGCGCGCGGCGAAAGTAGGTGGCGCGCACTTTGTACTTGTGCGACACCACACCCCTCCCCCCCAAACCGCCGCGCCGTCGTGGCGTAGGGCTGAGGGCCACGGCGACGGCACTGGGAGGAGGGCCTGGGCAGGGGCGTTACTGGTGGGACGGGCGTCGTAGCTGAGGCTGGGATCGAGACGCCGTCCGCGCCCCAGCATCCGCCTTGCGATCCTCCAGGGAACCCACCGAAACCTGGGGAAGGGCGCATCCCCCCGCCCTGAGGGAGCAGGTCATCTTCTTCTGAGGTGCGTGGCCCAGGCGGCGGCGGCATGCACGGTCCCGGAGTCCCTCTCGGTGACGCTGTCATCTGCGGCGGCGACAGCGGCGGCGTCGCGTCGATCTCCATCGGGACGATCTCGTAGTCCGGGGACGCTGGACCCGTTGACGAACGATGTGGTTGTGCTCCATGGCGGTGAACTGGGTCTGGAATCAAGAAACCGGAGACAGGATCGCGCGGCCTATGCAGACGCAATTGGTTTGCGTGGCGCCGCAGCTCCGACCCTGTGGAAGAACGTACAACATACATATTGCGACCGAGCACGCGCTGAATGCTGCCCGGCAACCATGTCTTCTTGTTGCCAGCAAACACCCTGTACAGCACCGGCGTGGAAACCTGAAAACGCATAGCGCCATACGAACCGACTCGGTGCGTGGGAGGCTGCAGCAGGTGAAGGAGAGTGCGGTGACGGCGGCCGTGTAGCAGCCCGGCAGGAGACGGGCCGTCACGTGGCATGCACCGATACGTAGACAGGAAAATTTGAAGAGCTTGCTGCCTGGAGTGCTGACCTTTCATCTTCTCCATGTGAGACTTGAATGTTCGAACGAAACGTTCTGCTACACCATTGGACTGAGGGTGAAAAGGTGCAGTGGTAATATGCTGAATACCATTCACATGACAAAACTGTTGAAATTCCGCACTAACAAACTGAGGTCCATTGTCACTGACGATAGTTTCAGGCAAGCCTTCGATGCAAAACACTGATGTTAAGGCACTGATTGTACTAGAAGCTGTCGTTGAGTTCATGGCAATCACAAAAGGAAACTTGCTGAAAGCGTCTACAACAATTAACCAGCGCGTATTCCAGAAAGGTCCGGCAAAGTCAACATGTAAACGTTGCCATGGTCCCTTGGGGCGTGGCCAGTCTGAGAAACGCTGTGGAGGAGCCGCCTGATGCTCCGCACAAACTGTACACAGTGATGTCATGCTCTCTATCTGAGCGTCCATAGCAACCCAGGTACAATGACGTCTGGCCAGTTGCTTTGTCCTAACAATGCCCCAATGTTCTTGATGCAGGAGGCGTAACACTTCTCGTTGCAGGGAACGAGGAACAATCACTCTTGCTTGGTCGTTATCAGTATGCAACAACAGTACACCCTGACTTAAAGATAATGCATGACGTTGTGCAAAATAACGTCGAACCAGAGGCCGATCAATGTCTTTGGCTCTGGCAGGCCACCCTGAGCGAACAAAACGTGCTACCACACTTAGGTCTACATCCGCAGCTGTTTCCTGTGCAACCCAACGAGAGTTCAAAGGAAAGTCTGCGACAGCGGAAGCATCTCTGGAGTCTATCTGACAACATGCCATTTCTGAAGAATCAAATGATACATCCTGGCCAACCGGAAGTCGGGGAAGTGTGTCCGCGTTAGCATGTTTAGTGGTAGGTCGGTACAAAATCTCATACTGATAATTAGACAATATCAAGGACCATCTCTGAAGCTTTTGTGCTGTACGTGGCGGAATCGGCTTTGTGGGTGAGAACAACGACGTGAGAGGCTTGTGGTCTGTCAACAAATAGAATTTTCTGCCATAGAGATAATGATGAAACTTTGTGATGCCGTAAATGATTGCTAAGGCCTCCTTTTCTATCTGACTGTAATTCTGTTGCGTCGGAGTCAGTAGCTTGGATGCAAAGGCAATAGGACGATCGTGACATCCAATACGATGTGAGATTACAGCGCCCAGACCGTACGACGAGGCGTCAACTGCTAACACTACAGGCTTCTGTGGGTCAAAGGGAATCAAACATGCATCACTGAGTAGTGCAGACTTTAGTTTGTCAAAGGCAATCTGACAATCTTTAGACCATACAAAAGGAACATTCTTCCTACGTAAGTGATGCAGTGGAGCTGCAATCTGAGAGGCATTGGGAATAAATCTGAAATAATAGTTCAGCTTTCCCATTACTGCTTGCAATTCGTGTACATTCTTAGGAGGAGGCAAATCTTTGATTGCTCTAAGATGTGACTGTAACGGATGGATTCCTTGGGCATTAATCACATAGCCTAGGTACTCTATTTCAGTTTGAAAAAACGAACACTTTGCTTTATTACAACGTAGTCCTGATGCAGTCAAAACTTTGAAAAGGCACTCCAGGTTTGCTAAATGTTCGTCAATTGTACGTCCGGATACCACAATATCATCTAAATAGTTCGAACAACATGGTACAGAAACTGTCAGCTGTTCCAAAAAGCGCTGAAAAATAGCGGGGGCAGAAGAACTGCCAAAGGGTAGGCGTTGAAATTGAAAAAGGCCCATGTGAGTATTAATGACAAAAAATTTTTTTTTACTCCTCATCAAGCGGAATTTGTAAGTATGCCTCTGCTAAATCAATCTTAGAAAAGAAACGAGACTGTCCTAATTTGTCCATTAGTTCGTCAGGTCTGGGCAGGGGATAAGTGTCTACAATTGTTTGACTGTTCACTGTTGATTTGAAGTCCGCACAGAGACGAAGTTTTCCTGACGGCTTGGGTATAATTACTATAGGCGAGGCCCACTGACTCGCAGAAACAGGAGAAATCACCCCACTATCTTGCCAACGTTTAAGTTCTTCGGCAACTGTATCACTCATTGCGATAGGCACTGGTCTAGCTTTACGAAATTTTGGGACTGCAGATTCTTTTAAAGTTACATGTGCCACGAAGTCTTTTGCACAACCTAGTTCCGGCGAAAACAAGTCACTATATTTGTCACACAATGCATTGATTTTATCCTGAGGCACTATTGACGAAATTTGAAGCACAGCTCTTTGAATTGATAAACCAAACAAGTCAAAAGCATCTAGTCCAAAAATGTTCTGTGTCGATTTGGCCTGAAGAACTACAAAAGCAACTGTTTTTGTTACACCTTGAAAAGAGGCGGGCAGGCTACACGTTCCTAGCACGGGAATATTTTGACCTGTATAAGCTGTTAACACTTGCTGTGACGGCGACAATTTTGGCGAACCCAGAAGTTCATAAGTGTCTTTATTAATTAATGTAACAGCGGAACCAGTATCAAGCTGAAATTGCACAGTCTTATTTTCTATGGAGAGATTTACAAAAAGTTTGTGCTTCTGGCGCACGCCAGGTGCGCGAATGTGGGCAACGTCTGCTACGGTTTGTTTGCTGCACTTGCGCGGGCCGCGTAGTGAAGGAAGCGGCGCAGACTCGGCACGCGGCGGATTAACAACACTGCCCCTAGATGGCACTACCGCCGGATCGGCGTCCTCGCAAGCTTGCGAAGCTACTACAGATTTACTAACTGCTGCACTAAACTTTTGAGTAGCTACAACAAGTCTACTGTCTCTATCTACACAGTACTGGGCACTATCACAAGGAGAAGTTGTAAAAGGCACTCGGTTCACTACAGGATTGCACTGTACATAGTAATTTTGCTTGTCCCGAACCCTTTTCCGTTGCACAGAATTACGCGCTCGTCGGCGCTTGCTACGTGGTGCACTATATAGTTTTGCCATAGGCACAGAACTACTTTCTTGCAATTGAGATCCAAGGAAAGCACTGTCCAAGTACACAGCGTCTATAACATTTACTGCATGCACTGTTCTCGCACTTTGCGAAGCAATGTTTCTAATGGCACCGTTCTTTGAATTTTTAATGTGCATACACACAGACTGCACATGTCCCGATTTGCCACATTGATAACAGGTTGCGTTGCGACTAGGGCAATGAGCCCGCTTGTGGCGAGACACACACTGGGGGCAAGACTTACGAACGTTTTTCTGAAATGAGCGTTGGCGCCCGTTATGCAAATTACTGTTTCTAACATGACGGGGCGACCTTAGTGTCGCACTTTTACACTGGCTACTGTTCACTGTCTGTTCAGCACGGCTGGTAGAAAAATAAGAATCACTAGTGCTATACTGAGAACTACGGCTAGGAAAGCGTCCGTTGCGGCGCACTGAATTAACACTGTGGCTTTGCATTTCTACATCTGATAAGTCAAAAGTATCATGCGCTTCAATAAGCTGCAGTACACTGTCTAATGAAGGGTCAGACTGTTTCAGAATTGCTGCTCTAATTCTGGGGTCCTGAATATTCTGCGTAATCGCATCCCTCAACATCACGTCACTATACGAAAGTCCACAAGAGCAAGTAAATTTACATTGGCGGGTTAAGCCCTTCAATTCCGTAATCCACTCTTGGTGTGATTGCTGCGGTAATTTTTTAAGTCTGAAAAATCGGTATCGTGCAGCGGCTACAAGAACTTTTCTCTCATAATGAGCATTCAGTGCATCTACAATTTGTTCAAAGTCTACATCACGAGGAAATGCGAGAGGGAAAAGTTTTTGCAATAGTACGAAGGTCTGGGGGCCCACAATCGATAAGAAAAGGTTCTTCACTCTCTGACCTGTAATTTGATGAGCCGCGACGAGTTCTTGAAACTGTGCGAAGTAGTCGCTCCATTCTTCCTCACGTTCGTTGTACTGGCGAAATGTAGGAAGCGGTGCAGCGGCAGGTGTGGGCTGCTGATGTGACGGCTGTTGTTGTTGGTGAGCAGCCTGTGCCGTCAACTGCGACACGGCCTGCAGTAGTTGAGTGATTTGCGCCGTCTGTAACTGAATAATTTCCATTAAGTTTGGGTTCGGGGTAGTGGCCATGCTGACCGATTAGGCACCGCGCATACAAGTACATTATAACAAAAGAAAAATGCAATATGAAAGAGGACGCTCTGCAACAAAAAAGTCCACAAACACGTAACAAAATATCTTCCCCCAAAATTCTTATAATAAGGGTGGGTGGGCGGGAGCAATTTTTGCGTGCTCCGACTGCTGCTGTCTGGCTGCTGCAAGCGGGATGGTCCAAGGTTCTATCACTCCTCGTCGCCACTTTTGTGTCCCAACTTCGTCGCCGCTTTTGTGTCCCAGCCTCGTCTTAGGTGTCGGTGGCCGAGTGGAATGAGCCCGACACAGGAACAAAAATAGCACGCTGGTGCAGGTACGGAGGGGAGCAGCCAGAAACTATAAACACTAGAGTAAATTAGAAAGATATATATATTGCACAGAATGTAACAATACTTAACTTTTACATAGTACTGCAGAATGTTGATACATAGTTGTTAGAGGCCTGCCTAGTGCCTGTACGATAGCAAAGTCTTCACTGGTGCCTATCTGATTACAAAGGTCCTAACTGGTTGCTATCTCCGTCCGAAGTGACCGATGTCCTTCAGTGGTGGCCACGAGCGGCGTTGTCGCAGAGGGCGCTCATGGTTGTCGTCGTAAGAACGCCGCGCCGTGCGTGCATGGCGGCGCGCGCACTTTGTACTTGTGCGACACCACATCTACCGTTAACATACTTTGGTCTGAGAAGATACATTCTTTTACATCAGAAGAATACATATCATTTGGAAGTTAACAAAGGCATTATCTAAGCATGCTTTTAGTCTATTGGGTTTTGAATTAACATTATGAAAATTGTGCTGCCTAAGGATATTCAGTAACTTATTTATGCCTGGTTTGTTACTAGTTACATCAAAGCTAGAGTTTGTCTCCCCTGATTATAGTGACACAGTTTTTCCACTTAGTTAAATAGTACAATAACCCATTTAAGTTGTCTAAAAAAGTATTTACATCAGAGTCAGGTGTAAGGTAAATACATGCTAAAATTACTTTCATTTTATTATATATGATACCTGTAATTTCAAAATGTTTCACTACACATGCCCATCTTAGAACGAGGGATCTAAAGAAACATAGACAACAGTACCACCTTTTTGGTGCTGAGATCTGCAGAAATTATTTCCATATTTATAACCTTCTGGTATATAGTATTCTATTTGATCAGCTTTTAGTGAATGTTCAGATAAACAGAGAAACTTCAACTTTATTTTCAAGACCCTGAATGTTTAAGAATACCGTAAGACATTGCTGTGACTTAGCTGGTTTTTTTTACCATAAAAAATCGCTGTTGTGGGAAGAAGATGTAAGCCTCCTAGTTCTCTTGCTCCTTCTCATGTGTTCTGAGGTTTAGCTGGGTGGCTCTGCATCTGGTGGTGCTTTCTTGTTTCTTTGCATATCAATCTTCATTGCTCCTCCCTGAAATGTTGGTATTGGATCTTCTACTGTTGTTGGTGTAGTTGTTGCTGTTGTAGGTATAGCTGTCATTGCTAATGATTTTGCTGCTTCTTGTGATGTGTCCAAATTTTGTATTGACTGTTATGTTTGTTTTGATATAGGTTTTTCTGGTGATTAACAAGGTCCTTCTACTTCAACTAAGGACGTGTGCAATTTTTGTACTGATTCTTTTGTTTGTGTTGAAGTTTCTCTCTTCGATGATTCTTTTGTTGCTTTTTCATCTTGTGTTATTATTGATGTTGTTTTTACTGCTTTAGCAGATTTTGGTGATGGTACTGGTATTGCTTTTGGCATTGTAGAACCTGCTGGTGCCTCTTGACTATCTCCAGTAATTTCTATGGCACAAGTTGCTTCCCTAGACTATTCAGATGTAGAGTATGAGAGGTGTGAAATCTTCTTCGAATACTGGAAATATCAACAACACTAACGTTTCTGAATGTTTCCATATTGTCAAAAAATACTTCTTGGCAGCAGTAATGCAGGACCAGGGTGGCAAATCGTGGTGGTGTGGTATGTTCACAAAGAGAACATTTTACGTGTGACATATAAGCTAGATACTTCTCTAGCCAGCTTTTGATGTCTCATTTTTGTTTATGTCGTTGGAGCCTCCAAACAGTACTACAAAGTTGTTTGAAGCCAACTTCTTTATCTCCTCACTGTGACCTGTCTTCATGATCTCTGAGAGGCGGGCACCAGACGTAATCAGTTTACCCATTTACTAGCAATGGAATTCCATGGCCACGGCTTTCACCTAGAATATTACGTTTTCATAAGTGATCTTGAGTGCTGCCTCTTCTTGCAGTCTAATCTTTCAAGCTCTTCAAAAGATTTTTCTGGACAGACTTTACTGCATTACTGGTACACTCACTGTTTTTATGAGTTTGTACATCATGCACACTGTTTCTTAGAATTTCCTTGATCAACTTTTTGTATTTGCATTCGCCTCATTTCATCATTTTTCACTGAGGGAGCCACTTGACCGCAATGAAAATGAAATATGCTGTTCCTACCTAATCCGGCTTTTACAGTTTTACAACACTTTTTCAAATATTGGCTCTCAAAACATAATTTTGGAGTGCAGATTTGTCCCCTTTGGTATCCTGTATTGGCGTATTTTGTCTCTTCTTTATAGTCTGCTGTTTTACTTCTCTATTATGATGTTGAATACGTAAAAGTCGTGTTTTTGTTTTAAATAGATGATCTCATCTATTAGCACTGTTACAACTTTGTCAATGCAGTCTCTGTTTCATAGTTTATGGCCTAATGCATCATCACATTCAGCACATACACAGATTTTCTGCTTTGGGTCAGAACTCGTGCAACTACTGTGATATATTGTCTTACATTTAAACATGGAGGTAACAATAAAGGGAGGTGGCGCTACGTATTCCAGCCATACTACCCTTGAAACCATGGCCACCATGACACATCGACTGAAAAACCAATGAGCTCAATTGAGCTCACTGCAAAAAACGCACAGTGTGTTATAGCTCTGTCTGTATTTACAGTCGCTAATTGCATCATAAACACATGTAACGTCCTCATACTGGTTGTTTCAAGTTTTTGTTTAAAATAAAATCTCGAAAAAAAAATTTTTGCGTTTGTTCTGTTTAAAAATAGTTGTTACTACAATAAAGAGAACTATATATAATATCCACACAAACTAATAATCCTCTCCAGTTGAACTACTACTAGGTTTGTAACCCTGCGCAAGACGATGCTCGCGACTTTTGTGCTCCAGCAAATTTAAGTACTTTAGGTAGTAATAGACTTTTTTTTAATAGTTAGAAGTAATTAATAATCTGTATTAGTGTCCGCTTGAAGCGCACTATTAAAGGATTCACTTTGCTTTGTGTATTTTTCGAGAAAACGCCTGAAGATTAAGTACGTCTGCAGTGATAACTTTGTTTGCGTCTTTTTGCACAGTAATTTTAAAGAATCTCGGTAATTGTTATTGTTTTATTTATTATTTGTAAAAGAAGCGTAAAACTTAATTTGTTTTAGAGACTTTGCGCTTATTACCTTTGTTTACATCCAGTTGCGAGTAGGCCTAAATTTCACGTACACGTTTTCCTTGTTTTTTAAGGTAATTTGACTACTTCTAAATAAAATAATACATTTACCATGAGTGCAAAGTGTCAGACGTGCCATGGAATTGTTAGTTCCATGGTATGGTGTGATGGGTGCAGTAACTTTTTTCATTGGGGGGGACTGTAGCAGAGTGGGAATTGGGCAAGTGAGCGAGACTGATCACTGGTATTGCAGGCTATATACTAGGGATAGGAAGATAGTGGAACAGGAGACCCTTCAGGCAGTGTTAGATCAGGCTAAGAGGGATCTGAACAGCTTAAAGAGGGAGGAGGGTTATCAGAGGTGGGAAGTGGCAACAGGTGGAAAGTAAAGGGCCAGAACTCGGACAGCTTTGTGGTGAATGTAAAAAATAAGTTTGACCTGTTGTTTCAGTTAGAAACTGATAAGCCTCAGATAGAAGTAGATGTAGACAGGGCTGAACAAACTTTCAACAGGAATTTGAATAAGAATATAGGGAAATCAGAAAAAGAAAGAAAGTTTTGTTATTAGGTAGCTTGCATGCCAGAGGTGTGGGCCAACTCCTGCAGGATGAACTAGGAACAGAATACCAGGTCACAAGTTTCTTCAAACCAAGTGCTGGTCTGGGTCAGGTGACAGAGGATTTAGGGTCACTGTGTAAAGATTTCACCAAGGAAGACACCGTGGTTATTGTGGGTGGTCCAGGGAACAGTATTGACAGAGATCCGGGGTTCAACATAGAGTGTGACCTGGCACAGATTGCATCAGCATCGATGCGTACCAGTGTTGAGTTCTTGTCTGTTCTGGAGCACCATGACCGACCTCATTTGAGCTCTTCTGGTAGGAGAGTTAATTTGGAGTTGGAACAGCTCCTTGGATCAGGTGCGGGGTCACACATTGGTGTGGTTCGTGTTGATTCACTCAGTAAATGGGATTATGCTAAGCATGGCCTACATCTCAACAGGAAAGGGTAAACTGGCTGGGCTACTAGCAGGAAACTTAAGAGGGGGAGGCACTGACATGAGTGGTAAAATACCAGTGGTTACAGGTGTCAGAGCAGTTCCTTTTTATGATAGGTAGGACAAAGAGAAGTCAACTTCTAAGAGAGGTCAATATTGAAACAAACCTTCAGTTTAATAAAGCAACTAAACACCAAAACTCTGACAAATCAGATCAGCAAACACAGCTGTTAGTTAAAAATCATCACCAATTATCAGAAATTTTATCTCCATACAGTTCTGTAACAGTCAATGTAAAATGCAAATTATCTTTAGTGCACCAACATATTAGAGGGCTAAGAAGCAAAATAAATGAACTACTTATATGTATTGGTAATTAGAGCCATCAAACCCGGTCGACATAATCTGCCTCTCTGAACATCATGTGGCCACTGGCATAGATTTGCTAAGTATTCCAGAATTTAGGATAGCTTCCAACTTTTGTAGAGTGGAAATGGAGGATGGAGGGGTTGCCATATTCATTAGAAATTGTTATAAATTTGATAACATAGACATGCAATGTTTTCTAATAGCTGAATACTATATCCGTAATGTAAGTTACAAATCGCGAGTGTGCTAGTTCTGCGAATTTAAGTGACATTTGTTAGAAAAAGGTGTGAAGTGTGCAAAAAACTCGGCGTTTATTGTGACAACAAGTGTATTGTGTGCTATATTATCAGTAATGTAGCGGAAAAAAGAAGTGCCAAAGCAACAAAATGCTTTAATGAAGCCATGTGTTCAGCATCCACTTCCTTTCATGGACTAGAATGTGCAACCCAAGAACTAAAAAATACCAATTCTTGCTACTGCAAAAAACTTGTTTTTAAAGGAGTTTCGTGCATTAAATGTAAGTGTTTCACTACAGTTGTTCAAATGCAAATACAAAGCAAAAGTTTTGGCTGGGTCCAAAATGTGGCAAACAGGGTGTAGGCCAAACATTTGACAGAAAAGACGAAGTTATTTCACTGTTACTGGATGAGATTCATCTTCTTAAACATCAATATGTTTTTTGGAGGGGGAAAAAAAAAAACAGCTAAGTGAAACACAAAAGCATGACTCTCATTCTCATCTTAGTTTAAATGAAAGTGCAGTACCTAATATTACTACTGCATACAACATAAAATCAGCGACCATTAGCGCCAGTATTCCGCCAAATAATAACACTGCTGCTACAAAAAGCACATTAATCAAGAAAGAAAAAAGCTTCAACCACACAGAAACGGTTAGTGAAGTGAGTAGGCATAATAATAAAACAAGATACTGCTGTTGTCTGATAGTCATGGACATGGATGTGCAGCACTCTTAAATGATATATCTTCTGACTGCACCACTTCAGCTGTAGTAACACCAAATGTAGGTTTTGAGTATGTCACCAGGAAAGCAGGCAAACTCTCCAGCGACCTAACTTTGGATGATCTAGTGGTAGTTATTGGAGGCTTCAATGACGCTAACAGAAGAAACTTTAATTTCAAGAAGAGTGTACATAGATTTATTTCAAGAATGAGTCACACAAGGCTGTTACTGTGCACTATCCCATACTGACATCACAAACCACTTGATATACAATTTTAATTGTATTATAATGGACCTAGCACATGCAGACGCACCAGCAGCTGCTGTGTCACTATATTGCTCATGTTCATGGCTTGCCTCATCACCCCAACCATCGTCTCCTTTTTCCAATCAGGCCACTGCCTATCCCACAACGGCGACCGAGGTCGGGTATGACAGTCGGTGTTCATGCCCAATTACTCCTCTGTGTACTGGAATCTCTTCCACCCCTGCCCTTTTCCGGTTCCAATCGCGTACTCCACCATAGTGTGTATGCCGTCCATACCTTTGCCTTGAACTGTCGCAGTCCCCCAAACTCTCAGTTCACCCAGAGATCATTCGTTGCCAATTCCTGTCTCTCCTTGACTTGTCGCGGGGCTCAGAAGTGATTTACACTGATGGCTCGATGGTGGGCGGTCGTGTTGGCTAGGCTTACCCACATACAGGGCATAATGAATTGCGCTCCTTGCTGGCTGGCTGCAGTGTCTTCACTGCAGAGTTAGTTGCCATCTTCCGTGCACTTGACCACATCCGTCATACCTGCACTGCTGGGGAGTCCTATGCCATCTGTAGCGACTCCCTCAAAGGACTTACAGCCCTAGATCAATGCTTTCCCTGCCATCCCTTGGTCATAGCCATCCAAGAGACCCTCCATGCCGTCGAACAACGCGGACGGTCAGTAGTATTTATCTGGACTCCGGGGCACATCAGAATTGTGGGAAATGAAGTGGCAGATATGTTAGCCAAAGAGGCCACCACTAAACCTCCTCTGGCGGTCAGCATAACCTCTGCTGACCTACGTTCAATGCTGTGAAGTCGCGCTTGCAGTTTGTGGGATACTGAATGGTGTACCCTCCATATCCCCAACAAGTTACTGGTTATCAAAGAGACAACGAACCTCTGGAGGTCTTCTCTACAAGTTTCTCGCAGGGACGTTGTCGTCTTCTTGGTGTTTTTTATCACTTAGTCTTATAAATGATCTAAAGCGATAAAAAATATAAAATAAAACAAAAAGTTTATACAGATGACCAAAATTACGTGAAAATACAAGAGGGAGAGTAAGGAAAGGTGTATTAGAATAACTGGAAGGGGGAGGAATAAGCTGCATCAACAATGGACGTGGTTATATAGCACTCTGTTGAAAGCCGGCGGGATTGTTGGCTCGGAAGTCGGAATGTGACAGTTATAAGAGAGAAGGAAATATTGATACAGGAATATTTTAGAAAGCAGTAACAAAGGAAGAGGTTATGGGATGGAAGGGAGACCGTTAGGCAAAATATAATAATGGAAAGTCCAGGTTGGAATTAATAATATAGTAAGGACAGTTTACAACTCACCACAAAGACGTGGCGACGAGCTGCGACAGGCACATACAAAAGACACACACTTACAACACTTTCAGCTATCGGCCATGGCCTTCTTCAGAAAATAGAACACTCACGCAATCACACAGGCACACAACACATTCATACAACCATCACCTTCGGCTGCCGCACTTCGAATCACGCTCTGCAGTGAATCGGGGACGGGACGGGAGGGGAGGAGAGGGGATAGGAAGGTTACATCACGGTGATGGGGATGGGTTAGATGCGAATAACAAGATGCATCTTAGGAATGGAGTGGGGAGGCGGGTGAGGGGAGAAAATAAAATAAAATAAACAAAATAAAACTAAGTAAAATAAATAAATATATATACAAAATGCATGCACACTGCAAGTACACAAGAGGTAGGAACTGTAAGGTATGGAGAAAAAAATATTGGGAAGTTATCGTAGGTTGAGGCCTGGTTGATTTCGGGATCGGAGAATGTATTGTAGGGATAACTCCCATCTGTGCAGTTCAGAAAAGCTGGTAGTTGATGGGAGGATCCAGATGGCCCGGGTTGTGAAGCAGCCATTGAAATCAAGCCTGTGCTCCGCTGCATGCTGTGCCACAGGGTGGTCCACCTTGCTTTTGGTCACAGTTTGGCGGTGGCCATTCATCCTAATGGATAGCTGGTTGGTGGTCATGCAGATATAGAAAGCTGTACTGTGTTTGCAGCACAGTTGGTAAATTACGTGGCTGCTTTAGCCGGAGGTGATGGTTGTATGAATGTGTTGTGTGCCTGTGTGATTGCGTGAGTGTTCTGTTTTCTGAAGAAGGCCATGGCCAATAGCTGAAATTGTTGTATGTGTGTGTCTTTTGTATGTGCCTGTTGCAGCTCGTTGCCACACCTTTGTGGTGAGTTGTAAACTGTCCTTACTATATTATTAATTCCAACCTGGACTTTCCATTATTATATTTTGCCTAACGGTCTCCCTTCCATCCCATAACCTCTTCCTTTGTTACTGCTTTCTAAAATATTCCTGTATCAATATTTCCTTCTCTCTTGTAACTGTCACATTCCGACTTCCGAGCCAACAATCCCGCCGGCTTTCAACAGAGTGCTATATAACCACGTCCATTGTTGATGCAGCTTATTCCTCCCCCTTCCAGTTATTCTAATACACCTTTCCTTACTCTCCCTCTTGTATTTTCACGTAATTTTGGTCATCTGTATAAACTTTTTGTTTTATTTTATATTTTTTATCGCTTTAGATCATTTATTAACGATACAACAATTCCAAAACCAGTTTCGTTTTAACTAATGGGCCCACCCACGGCTATGCACATGTGATCATTTATCCCCAGTCCCTTATATTCTACTCCTCTGGCACTATAATATTGGAGTTACGTAAATTTACGTTACTGTGTCTTGAGTTTTCTGTTCTAGAAGCTTCATTATAGTCTTTCTTCGCACGAATTTCCGTACTTACGCGTTGTTTACGTTTTTGTACTCATTTTTGCGGTGGGCTGCTTGCTCATATGTGTGATCTCCCATCCTAGTGCGTGATACTGCGTTCTGGTGCATGGTTTCATGCGTGATTTTGTAGTTTTTTTCCGCCATTTTACGCAGCGGGGTGTAAATCTGCGTGCTTTGGTGTGTATCTGTGTACTTGTGTGGGCGAATTTACGAACTTTTGCGTGCTTGGTGCGTATTTTGCGTGTTGAGGAACCTCTTCCCAGGCCTTAGGCTCATCATAATCCACTGTCCCTCCCATCATTCCTCATTTTCCACTCTCCCTGCACCATCCCTGTCCCAATGGACCCCTGGTCCTTCTATCTGTACCAGTTCAGGAAAGTATCCCTTTCCCTGGCCAAAACCCAATCTCACATCCTATTCCTAAAATGCTGCCTAAGTCATGGTATACCTCCCAATGGTCTAACTTTAAAAATTCCATTGTCTGGATCCCACCCCTCCTTCCACAATGAACTGCACCTTTTCAGATTCCACCAATCCTTATCCCTCACGAACCTAGTCCTAAAAAACCACCTCTTCATGGCTCATAAATCCCTTAGCTACCTTCTCTCCCTCCGTAAGATATTACTATTGCGTAACCAAAACTACCTACATCCCATCTCCCAGATCGAATCCTTTGCTGTCCAGCAACTGGAGGAGCATTCCAAACACCACCTTCACAAACTGTCCAGCCTGCTGACATCATATTGCCGGCTTGGAGCACCCATATCCAATCCTTATCCGACCTATAGTGTTCCTCTTTGTGAACCCTTCATAGCTCCCAGACTATGCTTAGTTGACCTCTTGAACCTACCTCATCCCTCCAAACTCCCTACCACCACTCCACAACATCCAATACTAAAACAACCCCAGAACACTGTGGTTAACCTACCCACAAAAAACCTAAACCCCACTGAAGTTTCCATTTTATCCAAAGGTCTTACTTCTAGCCCTACACCTCAGTTCAATCATGTTGGTCTTGTTAAAGACCTACTCTCTTTTGCCCGATCCCTACGATGGAAACACTACTTTGCACCAATCCCTCTGACCGTAGCCTCCTAATGCCAATATTGAACCCTGCCTGGCCCAATTCATACCACCATCCAACAGAGATCCCCCTACACTCCCTCCTAACCACCCTCTGGTTACCCTCCAAGAGTTTCTCACCTCCAACTTGTCCTCACCATACTTTCCCAAGTCCCTTCCCAAGAACTCAAATCTTTCAGCAGAAGAAAGAAGAGCCACCCAAAACCTTATAACCAAACCTGACATAATCATCCTCCCTGCAGATGAAGGTTCCACCACTGTAGTTATGGATCACAGTGACTACCTGGCTGAAGGGCTCCGCCTACTCTCTGACTCCTCCACCTACAAGTTGTGCCAGATTGACCCCATCCCCAAAGTCTAACAAGATCTCCAATCCCTACTAAAATCCTATAGCCCCTCCCAGAAACTCTACCCTGAATCCATCTCCCTCCTCACCCCAGCAGCACCCCACACACCCATCTTCTACATGCTTCCCAAAATCCACAAACCTAATAATCCTGGACGCCCTATTGTGGCTGGTTACTGTGCTCCTACCGAACGAATTTCAGCCCTAGTTGACCAACACCTCCAACAAATTGTCCAAAATCTATCTTCCCACATCAAGGATACCAACCACTTCCTTCGCCGACTCTCCACCATCCCCACCCCTTTGCCTTCTGGATCCTTACTTGTCACAGTGGATGCCACTTCCCTATACACCAACATCCCACACACCCATGGCCTTGCCGCTCTGGAACACTACCTCTCCCAACGACCCTCTGAACTCAAGCCTGATACCGCATTCCTCATAACCCTCACCAATTTCATCCTATTTAACAACTACTTTTCCTTTGAGGGGAAAGTTTACCATCAAATCCAAGGCGCAGCCATGGGCACCCGCATGGCACTCTCCTATGCCAACCTGTTTAGGGGCCGTCTGGAGGAATCCTTCCTAGCATCCCAAAACCTCAAACCTTTGACCTGGTTCAGGTTCATTGATGATATTTTCATGATCTGGACTCAGGGCCAGGACACCCTATCCTCCTTTCTTCAGAACCTCATTTCCTTATCTCCCATCCACTTCACCTGGTCTTCCTCAACCTACCATGCCACATTTCTGGATGTCAACCTCCAATTCACTGATGGCTCCATCCACACTGCTGTCCATATTAAACTTACCAACCACCAACAGTACCTACGCTTTGACAGTTGCCATCTCTTCCGCATCAAAAAATCCCTCCCTTATAGCCTGGCCACCCATGGACGACGTATCTGCAATGGCAAGAACTCCCTTTCTGAATATGCTAAGGGTCTCACAAAGGTCTTCACAGACAGAAACTACCCCACAGACCTAGTCTGCAAACAGATCTCCCGTGCCATATCCTCACACACCCCAAATCCTCCTCCTAACACCAGTAACCATCCACAAAAGAGCACTCCCCTTGTCACCCAGTACTACCCTGGTCTCAAACAACTAAATTCCATCCTTCGCCAAGGTTTTGATTTTCTATTCTTGTGCCTTCCTTCCTGTTTCCCAGGCTGCTTTTCTTCACCCCGGTTCCCTCCACTCCCTATTCATTCTTCCCACTCTACCCTTCTCCAACCCCATCTCTAGGTGTTCTCGCGATGACAGCCCGGCTATTTCCACGGTACTGCTGGTTTTGCAATTGTGTCTTTGTTTGCATTTTTCACCGTTTTTGGCCGAGTTAGGTCCCCCTTGTGGTTTGACCTCCATCAAAATTTCCGAGTAAGTGTGAGCCATTTGGGGAAGAACTCCCAACCTAGCCCCCATGGCGCGGATTCCTACCATTTCCTTCCAAATTCCTTTCCTCGCTGTATCTCCCTCCCCCGCTAGGTCACCAGCACGGTAGCCAGTCCATGTGGTGGGGCTGTTATGTACCCTCATGGTTGAGCCCCCTGAATTGCACAGGGATCACACTGCCAATACCTGAGCTGTGACCTCCTCATGCATGCCAAGGAGTCAATGCTTGTCTTTGCGGAGCATCAGGACTCCCAGCAACGGTCATCCTGCCAGGTGGCGTTGCTGTGGCTGGGTGGCGCCCTTGAGGAGAGCCCCTGTTTTGGAATGGGTGGCATCGGGGCTGACATTCCGCAATGAAGAGGAAACAAGCCTCTGAAAATCCTGGCTCTAAGTCAGGTGTCTCAAAGTGTGGAAGATTGAATTTCAACGCTGCTAGATATGACCCCAAATCATTTCCTTCCCTAACTCCATCATGGGGGAACGTGGGTCCACAAAGCAGACTGAGCCATATTCACCAAGATACGTAGTGTGTACCAGACAGGATGGGGAATCTTTCCAGGCAACTAAGCCTTCCTTCTTCATAGAACACCTCGAAGAAAGTTTTGGAGAAGTTACCAGCATGTCGAAACTGCGCGGCAGTTCGGTCCTGATACAGGCGAAGACCCCTGCTCAGTTACGAAACCTCCTAACGTTCGACCACTTAGGTGACATTCCCGTTTTAATAATGCTCCACAAATCCTTAAATAAGGTACAGGGGGTCATTTATAACAGAGACATTTTGTTGCAGACACATGAGGAGTTACGCCACCATCTACAACGACGCGGAGTCCATTTTGTCCGGCGAGTATTTCGAGGACCCAAAGATAATAGGGTGGCCACTGGCGCATTTGTCTTGGTCTTTGAGGGGCTCGAAAAGGTCAAAGTCATGGTGTTTTGCTGCGACATCCAGCCATACATCCCCCCTCCAATGCGCTGTTTCAAATGTTGGCGTTTTGGGCACATGTCCTCTCATTGCAACGCTGCTGCAACCTGTCGGGACTGTGGCCGTCCTGTACATCCAGACACTGCCTGTGCTCCTCCTCCTTACTGTGTCAATTGCGGTGGTCACCACTGTCCCTGTTTGCAGGACTGTCCCGCTCTACATAAAGAGCAGAAGATAGTCGAGTGCAAGACTTTGGACCGACTAACATTACTAACTTCATACGCTGCAGCTACAACGATGGCCACTGCTCGACCTGTTCTACCTCCCTCTGTGAGCCCTATGGGCCGCCCCTCTACCTCGGTCTCCCAGACATCTGGGGACACACCATCTTCTGCGGGGCCTGTACTGCCCCCCACATTGGGAGTGGTTACCCCTCCTCTGGCTTCTTCTGGGAAGGGAACCTGTTCTCCCCTTCCAACCATGTCACCCCAGAAAGCAGACACTAGCCAGCGGCTGAAGGACCCTCGGCCAGAAAGCCGTCTGGCTTCTCAGTCTTCCCACACTCCTCAAGCCCCAACGGAGAAACCCCCCTCCTCCGGAAGGCCTAAGGAACGACGGGAAGACAAGAAAGAAAAGAAGGAGAAGACCGTAAAGCGCAAGGAGACGCTGGCGGCCGTGGTGCCCCCCAGCCCTTGCATGTGATGCGCCTGAGGATGAGGTCATCCTTCTCGTGACGCCAGAAGATTTGGCCTTTGCCGATCTCGGGGATGCCATTGACATGGAGGATCAGACTTCACAGTCAGAGACGAGTGCTCATGCCATCCCTCTTCCACCTTCATCGTCTTCCTGCACCGTCAATCAGGAAACAGTCTGATCCTCCTATGGAATTGTGGAGGATTTTTCTGCCGCTTGGCTGAATTGCGTCAGCTGTTGAGCTCAATTCCGACTCTTCGTGTTGCTCTCCAGGAAACCCAACCCTTCAGGCCATCGGGGGGGGGGGGGGGTACTTCAATAACTGCACCATCTACAATAGGGTGTCAGGTGGGGTATGTCTCTATGTACACGTGACAGCAAAAAAAGTGGATCACCTCTGAATTCCAAAGTGGAGGCCGCACCTGACGCTATGCAACCACCATAGCATAGCTGTGTCACAGGTCGTCAAATCATTCCACAGTACAGTTATTACCTACCCACAATAGGTACTAAGTAAGTCTCCTATTTCTCCTTATGGCATTCAGGCAAGGTGCAAACCAATACTTTCGTACAACAAGTATTAGAATACACGTCATTAGAGATGAGACAGTAACACTTGTAAATTAAATTTAATTGCAATAAGTGAAAAGTCAGATCATTATCACACTTGTTTTATGACATGATATGTTTCTGTTCGTGATTTGAATCTCAACGCACTGTTAAGCAAACAACAGTGTTTGTGATTACAGGTCACGCACATTTTCGTGGCCCCTCTCTGATCGGCGGATGTCGGCTGAGTTCGTGTTTCTACAGAATGTTCATGCTCTCTATCAACCTTACCTTGTAACAGCACTGTACACTGTAGGCCTCGTCAATGTATTGTTGATTTGCGCTTAGTATTGATTATAGTTTACACTTTGATATTTGCTAAAATATGTCCACATACCCCGACGACTTCTTTTAGGAAAAAGAAGGCTGTCCTTGAAAGTGGTATGAAGAATGTTAATTATGATTGTTATTCAGTTACGACAGTAAAATGAAGCATAAAGCGTTGCTACACCTGATTAATAAGTCCCTTTAAAATATTAATATTTCGTAGATATACGTTCCAGTTTTCTATTACTCGAACATTAAAGTGTAAATTTTGTGTTACATCTGAATGCAAGCTTCAGCTCCCAACATTCTCCACTCAGAGGCCACGTTTAAGTGTGTGATCTCTAGGCATAAATAGACGTAAAACACTGACGTTTTCATTGGTATCGGTTTCCAAGACTGATTTCTGAGCCCAGAAATAAATAATAATCTTAGCACTGCACCAGGAATTGCATGAAGCTCATATTGTTGCTGAGAGGTAACCGCTGAATATATGTAATATAGTCATACATCATAAAGTTGTTGAATAGAATGCAGTATATTGATGATTTGTTAACTAAGAGCAATCAGAAGTCAGATATTAAATATGTTCACAAATAGCGTTACACTAGTACCTGAAACGACGAGCAAGTAATTTTTTTTCCCGGCAGGAACTCGAACCCGGTACTATTTGCTATTTTATAATAGGAAGGAATACTGCTGATATTGTTTCTTCGGGGGACTCCAACCCCGCACACACCGTCACTCTTGACCTGACACGATGAGGCGTAAACTATCACATTGTCGTTCACTAGTAGTTAGGATCATACTGTTCGTAGAGACATGGAGGGGTTTGGTATTTTGCTAAAATTTTGTTTAACTTAGTAGCGCATGGACATGTTCAATATTGATTTGAAACAACGCAGAGTCCTGCGTTCTTTACTTGTCGTTACTGTAGGTGCAGATGGTATTTTTGTGGCCGTTAGAAACTGTTACCCTCCGCGGAAATCGGGTCCATTCCTTAGCCATTACATGTTAACCTCATCCCGGCCTCCAGCGATTTATAGATATGTTAGAATAATGTTTTGTCATAATGGAGTACTCATTAGACGGTACGACCAGGCAAAGAGCTCAAAAGTGTCCTGCTAGGTAAGACCTTCTCTGCCGCACGGGAAGGCCACGTAGTGTGAGGCACCTTATCACGGGTTTTGCATGAAATTATATTACATTTTAGTATGCTACATTACGATTTGGTATGGCATTTTGCTATAAGCTTATTTTACTGTGGGCTCATTTTAATCAAGAATGTTTGGTAGTTGTTGCCTCGATAACTTGAATATTACGCATTTTTAAAGTTATGAGGAGCGTGTATTAGCATTAGAAAAACGATTCTGAAATTGGGAAAATAACTTTGTTTTGACATCTATTATTCACCACGTTCAGGAACACAAACAGACTTTGACGAAGGAGGTTTCTGTGATTTACTAGTATGGTCAATGACAAGGTATCCGATAACTGGCAAGTGTGTCGAGCAATTATTCTTCATGGCGTGGTTGCCTTCAATAGTCATATTCAGGTTAAGAAACATAATTATGGATTCTGATACAATGTGTCATCGAAAATGCGTTGCTAAGCATAATATCTAATCGGGAATGATGGGGGAGAACTTCAGTCTCTGCCATTTCAAAGGTTGGATTTATCGCCGGCCGCGGTGGCCGAGGGGACTGAGGCGTTCCAGTCACGGTCTGCACGGCCACTACGGTCGGGGGTTCGAATCCCCCCTCGGGCATGGATATTTGCGACGTCCTTAGTGTTAGCTAGTTCATAAGTAGTTTGTAACTTTAGGGACTGATGACCCTGTAGTTAAGTCCCATAAGCTATACAAACATTTGAACATCTGGGATTTATCGGAATAGATGGCAATTTCAATGGAGACATCAGTGCTTGCACGGTAAGGTTCAGTTGCCCATTATATTCACGTGCTTTTCAAGAGCCAACGGCAGAGAAATAACGACAGTGATAAAAAAAACTGCCAAGCACAATATTGTGAGAAAAGCACGTAGATGCAGATAAATATATCAAGGGAGGGGTAGTAGGAGAGAGGGCGGGATCTAAAAATGAATAGGAGTGCAAACCTAGAAAGTAAAAGAGTGAAATGCTTCCAGAGTACTCCTTACTTAGACATATATGACAGTTTGTTTTAGGGCCGAGAGAAAAGCAACGAATGTTTTACAGAACGAAGGATGGATTATCGGAGATATAAAAGAACACAGCTTCATAGAGGGGACTGATGGACAGTAAAGGAAGCTGACATTAAAAGAGACAGTACTGTTTTAACAGAAACCACAATTTTTTTTACAGCGTTTTGATGGAATAGACCAAAAGGGCAACTTAGGTTATAATGTAAGGGAGGTGAGAAAGAGAGGGGGGGGGGGGGGGGGGGATTGGAGGAGAAATTAACAACAACAAAAATGCACTAAATCGTTTGCATATTTTGTGAAGGACAAAGGGTCTATTAATGGATGGAGGGAAGGAGAGAGACGTATTTGAAATAACATAAATTACTTTATCAGCGTCCATAAAAAAGAGTTTGTAAATCTATCGGAGCAAACTGCATGGTCATCAGTCCGTAGCTTACAAACTACTTAAACTAAGGTAAACTAACCTACGGACAACACACACACACACCCATGCCTCAGGGAGGACTCGAACCACCAACGGCGAGCAACTGCAGCGTCCATCTAAACTGATTACTCTGTATGCATGGAGGCTGGGTGTAAATGAAACAAAAATAGGATATTGAGTGAAATGAGAAGCACAGAATTTAAATTTGTACCATGGGCGGGAATCCAAACCAGACATCCATACTTGACTTTAATTCAATACTTTTCTTTTAGTCAATGTCATTTACTTACTGACATGGAAAACTGTCACTAGGTGTATAAATATATAATAAAACAGGATAATAAAGGAACTGTATATTTAAAAAAAACTTCAATTTAAAGACAACTCAAAGGAAAAAGAAACTCATATTTTATTTCACTTGCCAAGAGATCTTCCATAGTCTCTCACTTAGGAGATTTTTAAAAAATTAAAGGACGAATAATTTATTCAAAGTCCCTCATTAATGTTTTCTTCCATAATGCATCTCAACATATAATCTGTACGTCCTCGGACCAGCTTCTCTTCAGTAAAAGCGACGCCTCTATCACGAGTTGATTGCTCTCAGTGAGATGGCCTGATTTGTATTTCTGCTTTCCGCTCTTACTATGATGCCAGGAAGTAAACATTCTGTATTTACGTCAGAGCCCTGCTTTGCGCAGTGGTGCTGGCCGTTGGCCGCCGCTGTGACCGCCAGCTGGCTGGTTTCCGCCAAGCCTCGCCTCGGCATGAGCTATGGTTGACCAGCCTGCACGTAGCTCCCAAGCCACTGCTAATACAGGCCCCAGTCGCAAATCCAGGCTCAACCCTCCAAGTATCAAAAGTTTATGCAAACCTACCCAAATGTGTAGTATAAACTACCACAGATAGAGCTATTTTGCAATTAAATGATTAGTCACATTATCTTTTGACATTTCATTCAAATATTTAACTAAGTTAAAGAATAGAAACATACACATAGTTGCCACATAATTTTTCACCTAGATAGCAATCAACTACGCAGTAAACTATTCCCTCTTTTCAGCGCTCTGCATTAGATCTAGACGTAATGAAATATGTATTCATCTTAGAAATGTAAGCATGTTGTAAAATTAAACAGTTCTGGTGGCAACAACACAAATGTATGCATGTAGTATACCATTCACATTTTGTGCACTTATAAAGTATGCTTAATGTGACTGAAACAATAAGTGGTACACAATGGAAATTACCTTCTGCTGGGGCCCTTCATTTACACGAGTGTTCTGTTATTCACAGTGAAGTTTTTCGTAATGGGTTCATATAACCGCTTCAGTTTCTCGACTGATCCACAATTATACGAAGATCGAGAAAAACAAGTGCCAAAAAAGGATATGTGCGAGTTCTAATTACCATTATGTTATTCTTTAAATTCAAATCAAATGTTCGAATGTGTGTGAAATCTCATAGGACTTAAATGCTACGGTCAACAGTCCCTAAGCTTACACACTTCATAAGTAACCTCTTCTAAGAACAACACACAAACTCCCAAGCCCGATGGAGGACTCGACCCTCCTACACAAGCAGCAGCCTGATCTATGACATGGGACTTTAGACCGCACGGCTACTCTGCACAGCCTCCTTACAATTGTAACATCATACTTTGTACGATAATGAGATCAAAAGCTCTTTGCACTTGGGGGAGAAGGTTGGTGATTGAAATCTCATAGAAGCAGCATGTATTAATGGATGGAGGGGAAGAAAGAGGGTCAATTGAAATAACAAAACATGCTTTGAGAGTGCTAATGTAGACCAATTACTCTGTATGTATGGAGACAGGGTATAAATGAAGTAAACTTAGATTAATAAACGGACTGTATATTAAAAAAGAACACTCCAATTAAAAAGGCAACTAAAAAGAATAACTAACTCATATTTTATTTCTTTTGCCAAGTGATCTTCCACTGGCTCTCACTTAGGAAGGAAAGAAAAAGAAGACGTAGCAAAACTTTATAGCCGGCCGCGGTGGCCGAGGGGACTGAGGCGCTCCAGTCACGGTCTGCACGGCCACTGCGGTCGGGGGTTCGAATCCCCCCCTCGGGCATGGATATTTGTGCCGTCCTTAGTCTTAGGTAGTTCATAAGTAGTTTGTAAGCTTAGGGACTGATGACCTCGTAGTTAAGTCCCATAAGTTCTACAAACATTTGAACATTTTTGAACAAAACTTTATAGGGACTTTAATATTTTATCCAGAATCCCTCATTATGCTTTAATTCTACCAGGCGTCTTGGCATAGACTTTATAAGTCGTCGGACATAACAACCTGAAGAAGCAACTTCCTCCCATGTCTGCAGAACGCAATCCCAAAGAGCGTCCGGCGTAGTTGGCTGGTTTTGTGGCCAGTTCTCTGTTAACGTCCTGGCGACCTCAGCCCACAAATTTCCATAGGGTTCATGTCAGCCGCCCGCGGCGGTCATTCCATGACATTGACGCCAATCGTAGAGAGCCGCTGTTGGACGAATGCAGACTTGTGAACAGGAGAATGGTCCTCTTGAAGCATGAAGTCCTCTTCTCCATACAGCATTCCACTTCATTTATATGATTGCTCTGTTATTCAGAGTTAAGTGATCCGTAATGGGTTTACAAAGTTGCTTCAATTTCTTTACTGTTCCACGCTTATACGAAGCTCAAGAAGAGTGCCAAAAAGCGTGTGCGCAAGTTCTACTTACTCTTATCCTTACAGTTGTAATAACATACTTTGTGTGGGAGTGGGAAAAAAGCTTTTTGGATTCGAAGGAGAAGGTTGGTGATTGAAATGTCACGGAAGAATCCGAGCCGGCCGCGGTGTCCAAGCGGTCTGCGGCGCTCCAGTCACGGTCTGCACGGCCACTACGGCCGGGGGTTCGAATCCCCCCCTCAGGCATGGATATTTGTACCGTCCTTAGTATTAGCTAGTTCATAAGTAGTTTGTAAGTTTAGGGACTGATGACCCCGTAGTTAAGTTCCATAAGCTCTACAAACACTTGAACATTTGAAAAATCGGAGAGCAGTGAAACACTTGTCTTAATTTTGCGTCCGCACCTCACCCCTTCCCTTCCCCCCCTCCCCCAACCTGAAGGAAAATAAAATGGAAAAAACCGAGACCTTGATTCTCATAATTCACTACATTGCACAATCTGATATAATATTACTACTTTTTCGACGTCCTCTCTATATCCCGTCAGGTAATTATGGGACACTTCTCAGCAATACTGCAGAAGAGGTGGAACAGTTATATGGTTGGCAGTCTCCCTAGGAGACGTTTAAATCTTCTAATGTTTGTTTCAATAACAGACCATTTGTTTAACATTTGCCAAAATACGTGTTATTCCCAGTTAACGTTGTTTTTAATTGCACCCAGGAATTTCTTTATATGTATAACCTTCAATTTTATTTTGCTTTTCGATGTCTTGAATGCTGCCAAAACTTTTTTGGTTATCATGTTCAGAGACAAATGCATATTAATGTTAAAGATCAGTTGTCACCATTTGCGCCATGAAGATACAAATTCAAAATCATTTCGCAATTGACTTTGCTTTTCCGAGAAGTTTACTAGTCGGCAGCATTAACTGCCTCGAATCTAAGAGCAATGTTCTGATTGCTCTTTAAATATTTCGAACATAAATTCGAAACAAGAGAAGTCTACTTCACTTTGCTGGAAGAATTACACTTGTCACGTCCTTTACACTAGTTGACACCTCGTGTATTACCTTGCAGACAGGACATCACAATCCCAATCGCACAACTGTGACTATACTCCTTAGGGAAGTGATATGGTTCGAAGTTGATTACGACTGAAGATACCAAAAATCATTTTGGCACTCTATAAACACTGAATACGTTTGAGAGTACTCAGTACTTCATGCAAATATCGTATCGCTAAAGTCTCACAAGAGTAAATATTTCTAAATCCATGCTGGTTTGATGTTAGTTAATACGTGATATATTTCTACATATTTCATAACGTTGGAAAAAGTATTTGTTCAAACGTCCTGCTACAGTCGATATCAATACGATGCATCTGTAACTCAGTGGATTACTTTTATTTTCTTTCTTATGTATCTGTGCAACATGCCATTCGTCTCCCTCACTGTAAATACTTCAATGCTCGACATCATGTCGTAGGAGAAGTAATTGAGTCAATGCATAATGTGTTCAAAAGACGTTCTCCCATGGTGTGGACAACTCGAGAAAGACATGGCCTGTAGAAAAATTGTCTTCCTGGTACAAATATGGTAGTGAAATGACAACATGGTGGATGATGTCTGGCGATTCTAATAGTTATGTTGCCTCCTCGAGTGACCTTGTCGTCCAAGGTCAACGCTGACGATAGACGCAGGGTTAGAGTCCCAGGCAGCACAAAGTTATTTATAGCGCTACTTCAAATTGTTTAGAAATGTTTGTAAATCTATGGTACTCAACCGCTTGGGCATTAGTCTGTACCTAACAGACTACTTAAACTAAGGTAAACTAAGCTAACGATAACACAAACACCCATGCCAGAAGGGGGGGACTCGAACCCCCGATGCCAAGGACCACGCGCACCGCAGCACGGCGCCCCAGTGCACACGACTAATCCGCCGCAGTTTGCGCTACTTGTAGCAGAACATGTGCACATCTCGCAAATGGTGAGTAAACAGTAACTATTTCATCTCTTTGGGTATGTATATCCGGGTTTGAGCCCCTGCCGGGAAAGGAGTAAATTGTATCGTCATTTCAAGCTGAAATATAGCGCTGTTTCTGAATTTATTTAATATCTGACGTGTGATCGTGCTTAGTTAACGATTCATATTGTCACCTTTGAGTTGCACTGTATTATATACCTTCAGTGGTTACCTCTCAGCAACAATTTGAACTTCATGCATATCCTGATGCAATGCTAAAGTTATCCATACATTTCGGGGTTCGGACATTGGCCTTGTAAACCGATACCAATGAAAACGTCAATGTTTTACATCTCTTTATGCCTAATCGAGTCTCAATCAGAAATGCAAGCTGTTTTTGGTCAACAGTGCGTTCAGACTCAGAGCATGAACAAAAATTCTTGTGTCATTGAATGCGTTTTATAAGGTATACGATTTGTCACTTATTGTAATGAAATTGAATTTACATTACTTTCTCTTCTCTAATAACCTGTACTCTAATGCTTTTTTTGTGGACTGACTGCCATAAGGAGGAATATTCTCTACTGCTTTGTTGGTACCCATTGTGAATAGTCGAACGACTGTACTCTACAGGGGTTTTGAATGTGGAGTACCCGCAACACAGCTACGTTAGTTGAGTTGCATTCAGCAGTGATCCACTTTTTTTGCTGTCATGTGTACATACCTCTGTCTACAGTTCCCCAGTGCCACTTCAATCAGCCCTGGAGGCTGTCGCTGTCAGGGTTCGAGCATCACGGGACATTACCATCTGTTCCGTTTACCTCCCTCCTGATGCAGAAGTGGGACCAGCTGACCTAGCACCCTTGATCGCTCAACTTCCTTCACCATTTCTTCTTTTAGGAGATTTTAACACACATCACCCCATATGGGGGAGCAACGTGACTGCAGGACATGGTCGAGACTTTGAACTGCTTTTTAACCAACTTGACCTTTGTATTCTTAATACAGGAGCTCCTACCCATTTTAGTGTGGCCCATGGCACCTTTTCCACCATAGACTTTTCTATGTGTACTCCGGGTTACGTCCATTCCTTAACTGGTGGGTCCATGATGACTTTTGTGGAAGCGACCACTTTCCCATCTTCCTTTCGCTTCCTCACCACCAAGACCATGCACATCTACCCCACTGGTCCCTCCACAGGGCTGACTGAGCAGCATACACTTCAGCTGCAACGCTGGATACCCCTCTCCCTGCTGATGCGTCAATGGCAGTAGACCAGATTATTTCTGTTGTCGTTTCTGCCACTGAGTCCGCGATACCATCTTTTTCTGCCATATCCCAGCGAAGACCAGTGCCCTGGTGGTCACCGGAGATAGCAGCAGCAATTCGCAATCGCCGCAGAGCTTTGCAGCAGTATTGGCGCCAACCCACTGTTGATCACCTGGTTGCCTTTAAACATCTTCGGGCCCAGATGCGGCGGCTCATCCGGCATGCAAGCAGGCATGCTGGGAAGAATACGTATCCACAATCGGACCCTGTGTCTCTTCTAGCCAGATTTGGACTAAGATTCGCCATATATCAGGCTACCATCCACCGGCAGCCGTACAATACGCCATTAACCGAGTGGGAATTTCAACGTATTCTTGCCAGTTGCCCCAATACATCTCCAGGACCGGACCGAATCCACTGTCAAATGCTAAAACATCTCTCTGTAACCTCGCAACGCCATATTTTGGATTTCTTCAATCGTCTCTGGATTGAGGGAACATACCTGTCCCGATGGCAGGAGAGTATTGTTATCCCTCTGTTGAAACCAGGTGCAGATCCACTGCACGTTGACAGTTACTGTCCCATAAGTCTCACAAACGTTCTTTGTAAGCTTTTTGAACGTTTGGTGAGCTGGCGACTTCTGTGGGTTCTTGAATATCAGGGTCTGCTCGCCCCACAACAAGGTACTTTCCGGCAGGGTCGCTCTGCCATTGATAACCTCCTGTCTTTGGAGTCGACGATCCGTATTGCTTTCGCCCAACGTCACCACCTCGTCGCCTCCTTTTTCGACCTCCAGAAAGCATATGACACGGCATGGCGTCTTCACATCCTTGCCACGCTACATGGGTGGGGTTTCCGTGGCTCCCTCCCACTTTTTATTCAGAATTTTTTACTTTCGCGCCACTTTAGAGTCCGCATTGGAACTTCCTTCAGTTCCTCCCATATCCAAGAGAATGGGCAACCACAAGGGTCCATCCTAAGTATACTCCTCTTCTTAATGGCCATTAATGGCCTAGTGGTTGCAGTGGGGCCATCAGTTTCTTGCTCTCTCTACGACTTTTGCCTGTACTATTCAACCTCTAGTACAACTGTAGCTAAACGACGACTGCAGGCAGCCATCCAACGGGCGCAGAATTGAGCTTCTGCCCGTGGTTTTACATTTTCTCCTGCGAAAACTAGGGTGATGCACTTTTGTCACCAACAGACGGTACATCCGCATCCGGAGCTCTACCTTGATGGTGAGCTCCTTCAGGTTGTGGACACACACCGCTTCCTGGGTCTCCTTTTCGACTCACGTTTGACATGGCTCCCTCATCTACGCCAGCTCAAGCAACGGTGCTCATGACGTCTGGACATCCTTCGTTGCCTCAGCCATACTGTCTGGGAGGCAGCACGCCCTATCCTCCTCTGGCTGTATAATGCTCTGGTGCAGTCACGTCTGGACTACGGGAGCCAGGTCTATGGCTCAGCCTCCCCATCTGCACTACGCGTTCTCGACCCAGTCCTCCATACTGGCGTCTGTCTGGCCACTGGAGCATTTTGTACGGTCACGAGTCTTCTCGCAGAGGCTGGAGTCACCCCATTGCGATACCGGCGACAATACCTACTCGCCCAGTATGCTGCTAGAGTCCTTTTCCCGGGGCAGGTCATTAGTTTGCCGCAGAGGCGACCCTGGTAGGGACTCCCGATAGCAGGGCGGATCCAATCGCTTCTTTCGACCCTTGACTCCTTCCCTCTTAACCGTCCCTTCTGCTCAACTTTCCATGCTCCATCCTGAACCATTCCTTGACCGCAGGTTCAGTTGGATCTTTCCCGTGAGCCGAAGACCTCCACCTCTCCTCTGGTACTACGGCATCAGTCTTCTGTCCTGCTTGATGAGTTCTGTAACTCAGAGGTCATTTATACAGACGGTTCTTCAGATGGCGTCCACACCGGATATGCCTACATGCATGGCGCTTATGTTGAGCAATGCTCTTTGCCACCCGGCAGCAGCGTCTTCACTGCAGAACTGGTGGCTATATACCGCGCCCTTAAACACATCCGCACATGCCCCGGGACCTCCTTTCTGATCTGCAGCGACTCGCTGAGCGGTTTACAGGCCCTTGATCCGTGTTGCCCTCGTCATACATTGGTCATGGCCATTCAGGAGTCGATACTGGCTCTTGATGACTCTGGTTGCTCTGTGACATTCATTTAGACCCCAGGCCATGTAGGCATTCTGGGCAACGAGAGCGTCGACCAGCTAGCCAAACAGGCACCACTTGCCGCCCTCTGGCGATTGGCCTCCCAGAAGCAGTTTTCCGCCCGTTGCTTCGCAATCAAATACACGAACTGTGGAACGCCGAATGGTCTGCTATGGACTTGCCCAATAAGCTGCGGACGATAAAGGACACATCTGTCTGGAAGTTCTCGCAGCCGGAGTCCCGTAGGGACTCCGTGGTTCTCTGCCATCTCCGCATTGGTCACACCCATCTGACGCATAGTCACCTCCTCCGTCGAGAGGACCCGCCCATGTGCCAATGTGGTGCTCCATTGACTGTGGTCCATCTCCTACTCCACTAACCCAGTTTAGCATTTGTTTAACCTCCCAGACACTCTCTCTTTGCTACTCGATGCCTCTGTGGCTAATATTGTTTTAAGATTTATTCGTGCAGGGGGGGATTTACCACCTTCTATGAGTCTTCTGTCTGGTCTTTCAGATCATTATCTATGTTCCATTTGACGCGTCTTTCAACTACAGCTTTTCTTGTGTAAGCTATGTGGTTGGATTTAACCCCTTTATCCTCATGGTCGGACAACCACATTCATTGGCTTTGTTATTTTATCCTATTTTTATCTCCGGATCCGTTACTGCGTGTAGCGTCCTTTGTATAGTCTCTTGTTGACTCGGTCAATATTTGATTGACAGTGTGTTCCTTTTTTCTGCATTATTTTAAATCCAGCTTAGGCCCATTTATCGATGATTATGTTTTTCTGCGTGTCACCTAGCTATGAATTGGGGGACTGATGGCCATAGTAGTCTAGTCCCCCCAAAAACCCCCATATCAACCAACTAAAAATAAATGGATTACTAAAGGAATTAAAAAAATCTGCTCAAACCTTAAAATACCTAAATTCCATTAAAAAGGACAACAGTGATCCAGATTTCTTGAACTACTATAATAATTACAAAAGGATCTACAGAAAAGTACTCAAGACAGCAAAAATTTCAGCTAATGATAAGTTCATAAAATTAACAAATAATAAAAGTAAAGCTACGTGGACTGTAGTGAAACAAGAAACGGGAAATATGAAACTGTTGTGCAAACACAAAAATCAAGAACAAGGAAAACTTAGCAAGTAACCCGAAAGAATGACCAAATTATGTGAAAACCTACTTCAGCAGCATTGCAACAAAATTGCAAAACAATTTTCCAAAACACGTAAATCAACCAAGATAGGTGCATGTAACTAACTCAATAGTAGTGTTTCTAACTACGAAGGAGGAGGTATGCAATGTTGTAAAACAACTAAAGAACAAAAACTCATCAGGTATGGACGAAATTCCAATGTGTGTGCTGAAAAATGCATAAACAACATCAAAGCTCCACTGGCAGAAATCATTAATAAATCCTTCAAAACTGGTTGCTGTCCTGACTACCTGAAGCATGCAAACATTTTACCAGCTTACAAGAAAGGTGATGTAGAAAACATTGAGAACTACAGACCAATAGCCCTACTGTCATCCTTCTCTAAAATGATACAGACAATAATGAAGAATAGACTAATGGGCTACTTAAATAAATTGAATCTCCTCTGCAATGACCAATGTGGTTTCAGGCCCGGCAGAGGCACAGAATCCGCAATAGCATAGTCCACAAAAACAGTCTTAGAAGCACTAGATGAGAACAGTCATGTAACTGGCCTTTTTCTAGACCTTTCTAAGGCATTTGACACTGTTGATCACCAGATATTGTTATATAAATTAGAGGCACTAGGAATAAGGGGAGTAGCAAACAAATGGTTTGGTTCATATCTAAAAAACAGAGTACAGTCAGTAGATATCACTCATGTCCACAGTGGATCAAAGTACATTGAGAAACCCATATCGGATCCACAGCATATCAGTATTGGGGTCCCCCAAGGAAGCGTACTAGTCCAGATATTGTTTCTGCAACATATCACCCATGGAGAGAAGATATTGTTCGCTGATGACAGCAGTATATTAATCACCAGCAAGACACAAGCACAAATGCTGGAAAAAATCTACTGAAGTGCTGAGTGAACTTTACTAATAGTCACAGAAAAATAAAGTAACCCTCAACATTAAGAAAACAAATACAATTTGCTTTAGAATAAATAGAAAAATGAGTCCATTAAATTTAGCTCTAGATAACATCTCCATAGAGGATGTACATTCAGCAAAATTCTTAGGGTTGTTCATTTATAGCCAAATGAATTGGAATGAACATGCCATAAAACTCTTGAATAAGTTATCCACAACATGTTATCCTCTTAGAGTCCTTGCATCCTCATGCAGTGATAAATGCCTGAGAACTGTCTATTTTAGTTATTTCCATTCAGCTGTCAGTTATGGAATAATTTTCTGGGGAACCAGTGCTCAGAACTTGCAAACTGTATTTGAAATGCAAAAGAGAGCAATTAGAATCATAACAAAAGCAGTAAGTGGGCCCACTGCAGAGTGCATTTCAAAATGTTAGAAATTTTTACTGTTCCTTGTGAATTTATATTCCAAACCATAATGTATATAAAGAAAAATATAGAAAATTATAGTACAAATAGCAAATACCATAACTATAACACAAAAACAAGTCACCATCTTCACCTAGACAGAAGAAATAAACAGAAGACTCAAAACAGTTTCTTGTATGAATGTCTAAAACTGTATAATAAACTGCCACAAAAAATAAAATAAATTGATAAAATGTATTGCTTTAGGAAACAGCTTAAACTATATTTGCAGGAACACTGTTTTTACACTGTAAGTGAATATCTTAGTAATAAAAGTTTGTAAATAGCTTGTCTTACAATGTTGAGTATATGTAATATTTTATAAGAAGAAAAATGATTAACAACATATGTGTCACAATGTTAAACTAGATGTAACAAAAAAACCTGTTGTGAATGTAAATGAACTAGAGATAAGAAATATAAAATATGTAAATGTAAATGAACTGAACAACATCCATGCATTTTAAAATGTCTGCGGATGGCTAAAATAAATAAATACTGTATAGAATCTTTTGTATATATCCCCATGTCGACATTGATTGCATGCAAATGCCTAAAGATGGAGAAATAAATAAATTCATAAATTTTGTTTAGAGCAGCATATGGAAGCATGTGCAACAGAAGTAGAATTTCTTAATAAAGCATTTATAATAGTAACTGTATAGAGAGTACCAAATGGTAACTTTAATTTGTTCATAAATCACTTTGAAGCTATGTTGGCTTATTTGATAACAAGAAAGAAAGAATTAGTATTGGCTGGTCATTTCAATGTAGACTTGCTTGAAAACTCTCCCTGTAATAAATTACTGCAGTCAGTAGCATTGTCATTCAACCTAATTCATACTGTTAATTTTCCAACTAGGATAGCTAAGGGCTCAAAGACAGCCATTGATACTATCTTTATAGAAATGTCAAATGATCAAAATTATATAACAAACAGCCTTTCAGACCATGACATGCAGTTACTTTTACTAGATATTAATACTGATCAGAATATAAAATCTGAGTTTAAGAGGGTAGTCAGTAATGGAAAAATTTATCATTTTAGAAAACTGCTCAAAGACATGAATTGGAGTGCTAATAGTATGGATGAGAAATACAACACTTTCATAAATAATGTCCTCAAATTATTTGAAACCTGCTTTCCCCCAAAACTTACACTGATTAGACCAAACTCAACAAAGAAACCATGGATTACTCAAGGAATAAAGGTCTCCTGTAAGACAAAAAGGAAACTATTTATCAATTAGAAACAGTTCAGATGTAAATGCTTTAGATCATTACAAAACATACTGCAAGATATTGAAGACAGTAATACTGACATCAAAGCAAATGCATTATCAGAATAGGATAGTCCTATCAGACAACAAAATGGGATATAGTAAAGGAGGAAACTGGTAGAATCAGATATGAAGAGGAGCACATAGCATTAAGAGTAGAAGATACACGAGTAACAGATGTATGCAGTGTTGCTGCAATTTTCTACAAACATTTCTTTACTATTGCCAAAAATATGTGATTATCAGGGTCAATAACTGCTGCAATGGAATATCTCACACCCGTGACTACAAATAACTGCAGTAATATGAGTATGACATTCACAACAACACTAGAAGTAATGTCCACCATAAAATCCTTAAGATCGAAAAATTCCAGTGGCTATGATAATACATCAACAAATTTGATTAAAAAGTGTGCTTCTGAGATTAGTGATATTTTAAGTTACTTGTGTAGCCAGTCTCTTATTATTCGAACATTTCCAGAATGGTTGAAATATGCTGAAGTTAAGCCATTATATAAGAAAGGAGATAAAGAAATTCCATCAAATTTCTGTCAAAATTTCACTTTTGCCTGTATTCTCAAAATTTTTAAAAAAGATAATGTACAGTCATCTTCTTAAACACCTTACCACTAATGAACTATTATCCATGTCACAATTCGGGTTTCTAAAGGGTTCTGATATTGAGAAGGCTATCTACACATACAGTGAGAATGTACTCAATTCATTAGAAAATAAATTACACACCACTGGTATATTTTGTGACCTATCAATGGTATTTGACTGTCTAAATCACAATATACTTTTGAGCAAATTACAATATTACAGTGTAACAGGAAGTGCTGCAGAGTGGTTCAAATCGTATATCTCCAATAGGAAACAAAGGGTGTCAATAGGAAAGACAGGTGTACTGAACTATCCTCAATTTTGAATCTAATAACATGTGGGGTACCCCAAGGCTCTATCTTAGGCCCCCTGATTTTTCTTGTATACATCAATGACCTTTCATCATAAACATTACTGGAGGCCAAGTTTGTTTTATTTGCAGATGATACAAATATTGCAATAAATAGTAAATGAAATATAGCCTTAAAAAGATCAGCTAATTAAATTTTTATGGACATTAATAAATGGTTCTTAGCGAATTCTCTGTCACTAAACCTTGGAAAAACACATTATATGCAGTTTATGACTTGTAAAATGTTTCCTGCCTGTAGGCCCCCTATATGCCTAGAGAACGACAACAAGGAAATAGAAAAAGTTGAAAGTGTTAAATTCTTAGGATTACAGCTGGATAATAAATTTAACTGGGAGGGGCATACCACAGAACTGCTGTAGCACCTAAAGAAGTCCCTGTTTGCTATGCAAATGTTGTCAGATATAGGAGATATAAAAATAAAATAAACTAGAATATTATGCATACTTTCACTCCATAATGTCATATGGGATTATTTTCTGGGGCAACTCATCAGACCAAGCAAACGTTTTCAGCGCCCAAAAAAGTGTGTTACAGTTCATTTGTGGTGTCAACTCAAGAACGTCATGTAGAGGCCTATTTAAGGAACTGGTGATACTTACTACTGCTTCCTAATACATTTATTCTGTAATTAAATTTGTCGTTAAACTATATCTTTTTTTTTCCAAACCAATAGCTCAGTCCATGGGATCAATACTAGAAACAAGAATAAGCTGCATAACGATTTAAAGTCACTTACTTTTAGCTCAGAAAGGTGTCCAATATTCAGCAGTACGCATTTCAATAAAATGCTGGCAAAAATAAAAAATTTAACTGATAATAAAGTATAGTTTGAAAAGAGTCTAAAGGATTTTTTGGTGCCAACTCCTACTCCAGTTATGAATTTCTTACCAGAAGTTATTGATGTAAGTTATTGTATATAATATTCACAATTATGAATACTGTGTTCAGTTTGACTTCAGTACAAGTTTTGTGCAATAATGTGATCATTGTAAATCAGTGTAAAAAAAGGCTAAGAATTCTAATATGCACCCAGTATATTAGTAAGTAGTAATACGTTTTATGTCCTTTAAAATGTAAATATTCTTAAGGTAATTGTTTTTCCTGACCAGTTCCACATCACAAGGGCAATTATATTTGTTATATGTGGAAGGTACACTAACTTATATGCTCTCTTTTTGTAAGTATATTTTGTGTGTTTTGTTCTGACATGTTCTACATCCAAGAGGATTCCCACAATTAGGATCTACTGAAACTAAAAGTACATCCAATCTAATCAAAAGGCATTCTGTAAAATTTAAACTAAACTAATAAAAAAATCAAAGTATATGTGCTTTGAATCTGAAATTAATAGTTCAAATGATAAAATCAGGAACTTCACCATCTGACAATGTAAAAACCGCTGTCCTAAAATTAACAATTCAGAAATATTTGATAGTAAACAGATAGCAGACACATTTACCAACCACTTTTTAACTGTCACTGAGAAAAACAAAAACTCAAAAGCATGTGAGCCACCATGGAGTAAAACTTTACAATGCCTTGGCAGCTTACATAAAGGAAACAGAAGATGACAAAAATTTTAAACTAGAATTAAAAAACTACTTATTAGATAAACGTTTCTATGAAATAGAAGAATATTTTTAATCACCAAACTTTTAAAAATCTATGTATTTCTTCTAATTTCCATTGTATGAAGCAGCCATACTATAAAAGTTATGTACCTTTTTGTATATGTATCTCTAAGTTAAGTGTACAATATCAAAGTCTAATATCTGACTAATGCAGTAGCTAATTGTCTAATTTTTTAATATAATGTAAACTGTTAATTTGTATGTATGTTATACAATTTGTAAATCTGAACAGTGCCAATGCTGTACAGAAACATGACGATTCCAATATCATGTATATGATGCAATGGAAGATAATAAACTAAACTAAACTTAAATAGGTTAACTGTAACTGTAACCTGTCAATTAACCTGTAACTGTCAATTAAATTTAAAAAAATTATTGTCATTGAAGTGTAAAAGATCTTCAAGCAAAGGTAACATCTCTAGCAAACTATTAGAAGCTTGCAGTAATGAAGTAAGTGCAGTATTAGCTCACATTTGTAAAACATCTCTTTATGAAGGAATTGTACCTGAGACGATTAAATATGCCATTGCCTGGTGATGCTACAGATGTCACAAATTATAGCTCTGTTTCTATCTTAACTACATTTTCAAAAGTTCTTGAAAAAGCTGTGTATATAGGATTGTGGCACATCTTGATAGTCGTAATGTTATTAACCATGATAGTTTGGTTTCCAAAAGGGGGTTTCGACAGAACTTGTCATATACTCACTCACAAATGATGTCTTGGAGTCTATTAACAGTAAGACGTCTTCAGTTGGTGTCTTCTGTGATCTTTCCAAGGCGTTTGATTGTGTAAAGCACAAGATACTCTTAGAGAAAGCTTATCATAATGGAATCAGAGGGCCTATAGGTAACCGGCTAAAATCATACCCTGAAGACAGGAAACAAAATGTGGTCTTACGTGGCTGCAACAATAGATCATCTAATACGGTGGCTTCTGAATGGGGAAAAATGCAGCATGGTGTTCCCCAGGGATCTGTCCTTGGTCCCTTGCTGTTTTTAATATATGTTAACGATCTACCCCTGTCCATTAGTAAGAAATGTCAATTCACAATGTTTGCTGATGATACAAGCATTGTGGTAGATAGTAAGTCTGTCACTGATTTAGAGACTGATCTTAATGATATACTGAAAGAAGTTACACCTTGCTTATCAGTTATTCTTTTTCAGTTAATGTTAACAAAACTTATTTTATTCAGTTCCACACAAAACGTAAAAATCCAGAAAATACTGTCGTTATACATGACAACCAGGTACTACAAGTGGTGCACTCCACCAAATTCCTAGGGGTTCATATTGACAATAGGCTCAACTGGGAGCATCATGTGTACCTGACTCTAAAAAGGCTTTCATCAGCTACTTTCACTCTAAGAATAATCACTCATTTTGGAGACTTCACCACTTTAAAATTAGCTTACTTTGGATACTTTCACTCATTAATGAGTTATGGTGTAATCTTATTGGGTAATTCACCAGCCTCATAAAAGTCTTAATAGCTCAGAAGAGAGCAGTCAGAATCGTGTGTGGGGTTCCTCCATGAACCTCATGTGGAAAAATTTCCATATGCTTAGCAATTCTGACAACAATATGTCAGTACATACAGTCTCTGATGAAATTTCTCATTAAATACCAAGCTGAGTATTAAACCAGTTGTTCAATCCACAACTATAATACTAGGAGTAAAGAATATCTCCATTTCGATCTAAAAACAATTGCCAGTTGTCTACAAGGGAGTGAAGTATGCCACTATTAAGATTATATTAAAAGTAAATGAGAAAATGAAACATTCTTCAAATGTAAGTTAAAGAAATACCTGCTTGACTATCCACTGTACTCCTTAGAGAAATTCCTCTCCAGAAATATGCACATTTTGAATATAAGAAGTGTATTGTTATTAAGTTATTAGATGGATGGTACAACACTATGTTAATCGTAAATAATAATTTACAATACTAGTTAAATGTTAGCTAGTAAATGATAAAAATGTGTACATATCAATATGTATATTATTGTATTATATTATAATTCTGTAACATTTATTGTATTTCCACATTTGTATTGATGCGTTCCACATCCAAGCAAATCGTTCGCAGGTACAGATCCATAGAACTCAAATAAAATAAAATAAAAATTAAATGAATCACAAATGTGGGATCTTTCTTTAGCTAATCTGACGATCATCAGATAAAATAATTCAATTTTGTGAACCAACGCCAGATTTACGAGCACAATGACGATATCTTATCTTTGTATAGTGAGTTTAATCAATATTGAAACTAGGTTTTGCTTTCAAAATCATTGACTTAATAAAAATAGAATTTATATTTTATTCCTTATTCATTCGGAAATAGTCTGTTAAGTGGGGAAAATAACTTTCATCTTTAGGAAATCGAAAATCATAAGAGAAAAATACACTATGTTACAAGTAAAGATGTCTTGTATGTTTGTTCACTTTGAAAGTGGTAAAAATCTTACATTAGCGTACACTTTACACGAGAAATGGTATTTCCTTCGATTTCTCATCACAGTCAGAACTTCACACAAGTCAGCATAGCAGTCCAAAATCCTTCCAAATATGAGCGGCAAGCATACGCAAACAAGGTAAATACAGCAGTGTTGTGGTCAAATCAAGATGGCTATCCTAGGCTTTACAGCTGTAGCGTCAGACAGCCTTGGTTTATTATTATCGCCATGCATTTAAATCACAAAATACTTTTCGTAGAACGTTTTTTACATCAGCAAAAGTTTTCTCTCTTATAAACTACCTTATTCTAAAGATGGCACAAATATCCATTCCCGAAGGGGGATTTGATTGCCCAACATGGAATGGCCTCACGCATTGCAGCATAGCGCGTCAATGCGTTCGGTCACTCTGCTGTGGCCATAAGTACTGTTTGTCGTTATTGTGGGGCTATCCAAACCACAATTTTCTTTTGGCCCTATCTTGAGATTAGCAAAGAGAGGTTTCAGCTGAACAGTTGTTAATAGTGAATGGTGCTGTAGCATCCAACTAATGTTTAATGAAGAAAAAACGGAATCCACATTCCTTATTCCTGCTTATTACATACTTAAGGCCAATTCACACTGTCCGTCATGTCACGTCACGTCACCGTCCGTCAGAACATTCTGCAATGTATTTCTAATGGCCGCATTCACACTGTCCGTCAACGGATCGTCACGTCATGTCAACGTCCGTCAAGCTTTCTCGAGAAGAATGTTTTGACGGAATGGCCATCTGCTAACATCGGAAGTTAACCTATTTCCATCACGCGAATTACATGTTGCAGTCAACGATTGCACTGTTTATATGCAAATGTGTCTTATTCATCTTTCTGTTGTTGTTGTACCTCGTTTTAGGGGTAAATCTCAAATGTTTCATGACGACTTAAATATTTTTGTCAATTGAGTGTCCCCCTAAAATCGAGGTCGGATATCTGAAACCAAAAAATGGTTTATGTTACGTAACATTGTGACAGAAGTGACTGAAGCAAACTGTTTATTTGAATAAGATTGTAATTTGATTACGCATTTTCATTAAATAACACTTTAAATGAAAATGTCAGTTCTAATGAAAGACAAAAATTCAGTTGTTTACGACGATATTAACAATGTCAGCGAGAAAATCGTAATGGATAAAGAAACAGGCGCCATTTATGCTCTTACAAGTATGGTTTGATGTCTTCATATGTTTATTTTTTTGCTTGAAAATAGATGTCGATGTTTTGAAATGTTGTTTCAGTTCCCAGTAAGTTGGCCAAAACCGAGCGAGGTGGCGCAGTGGTAACGCACTGGACTCGCATTCGGAAGGATGGTGGTTCAAATCCACCTCCGACCATCCAGATTTAGGTTTTCCGTGATTTCCCTAAATCGCTCCAGGCACATGCCGGGATGGTTCCTTTCAAAGGGCACGGCCGATTTCCTTCCCCATCCTTACCCAAATACTCCGAGCGTAAGCTCAGTCTCTAATGAGGACGCTGTCGACGGGACGTTAAAAAACTCAAAGCTTCAAAGTTGGCCAAAAACATACACTGTAAAGTTTTCTTTGGCCGTTAATAACATTTAGCATTGTTATTCCCCCTTTCTAGTATTAAACTATGACTTTCTACATAATAGATCGCCACTCATAACCTCACTTTCAACATCGCGTATTGAGATGGACGAATTGACGTGACGGACACGGACGGACAGTGTGAATACAACTTGACGTGACGATTCCGTGACGTGACATTGACATGACGGACAGTGTGAATTGGCCTTTAGATGCTGCACAGTTCACTAAAGTCACTTTAAACACTGGACTTTTCATATATGAAAAACACTTTTCTAACTTCAAAGTATATATATATATATATATATATATATATAAACGGAACTGACGTACCTACAATTTGCATCATCCGCCATCTTGTCCCACACTCTAATCGCAAAAATTTGGAAGACTGAATGTAAAAATTCCTGAGATTGAACAGA